>CAJHUC010002056.1:0-19811 GCA_905146915.1 Ostreobium quekettii
GAGGTCGACGATCTCGGGGGCGCCCTGCGACGGCCAGGAACGTAGGCGGATGGCCGGGTCGGTGCCCGGCTTGAGCTTGGTCCTGCGCTCCCGGAAGATCACAACACCGTCGGTAACCCGAACATCGTCCAACATAATGAAATGGCCACTTTGGGCCATATTGAAGAAAAGGAAGTCGATCATGGCAGAAACTGACGCCCGCAGTACCCGCAGATCGTCCGTGCGGAGGCCCCGCTCCAGAATGCGGAGCATTAAGGTCGCCGGGACTGGAGCATGCGAGGACGCCGGTTCCGGGCATTGGCGACGCCAAGACCGGGTGAGCAAACGGGTCACCCGGTCGAACGCCGAAAACTGGAGGTGACCCGCGACCTGGTGCACCATCGAAATTGCAGCCAGGTACTGGGGGAGGCTGCGGACGCCAACCCGGCCCTCCTCCCGTAAGAACCGAATGTAGCGGTAAATGGTGGCCGGGCGGGCGGGAAGGGCCGGGAGCTCCACGGAGGCGCAAAACGCCTGGAATTTGGCGAACTTGGCCTGCATGGATCACCTGGTCGACTCCGTGTAGAAGGAAAGAAACTGCGACTGCATCCACGCGCAGTCGGATTGCAGCAAGCCGTCGACATCCAGCCCGTAGAGCGGGTGATCTGGCGGCATGGGCTCCACCGGCAGCGGGTCATCCGGGGGAAGGGCGGGCTCCCCGGAGGGGGACCGGGTACCCGCCGTTAGGGAGCCGTCCGAGGGCAGATGTGAAATGCCCGAAGGTTCCACTTCGGCGGAGGAAGAGCCGCCGGAAGACTCGGATCCCCGGGGCGAAACATCCCCGGATGGCGGGGAATCAGCAGCTCCTGCGTCGCCAGATTCCGGAGCGGCGGAAACCAAAGCGCGCTCGGCCAGTCCGGCGCGAGCACGACGGCCTCGACGGCGGGCCGAGCGAGGAAGGATACCAACCGAGGAAGGAGGCACCACGGCGGGTTGCACCAGTTGGAGTCCGCCGTCCAGTCTTGGAGAAAGGCGTCCGTCCCTGCACTCCCCACGTCCGCGTGCAGGCTGTTGTACCTTGGACAGAGGGTATTCGCCGCGGAAGCAAAGCGGTCGCACGTCCGGCGACCGAAAAGCCGAGTCAGCTGGCGGAAGATGGCTGGATTGAGCTGGTAGTCATCCCCCACCCGGATACGCGACAGCTGGTCCGGGATGACGTTGTCCTCCGACCGAATATAGTTGGGGTCGAGCAAAAGGTGGCGCGTCGAGCAGACGTGGTGCAGCTGTCGGAGGGGGCGGAGGAGCTCCTTGGAATGTGTAGTCATGCTGCGGAGGCAGTACATGACTACTTGGTTGTCCACCAGGAGGCGGAGCCGAGAAGGAAGGCCATGGGAAGCAGCCGGAAAAAAGCTGCGAATGGCCCGCTCCACCGCCTGCATCTCACGCACATTGATGTGCTTCAAGGAACGGTCCCAAAACCCCCTTGCCAGGAGGGGGCGGGACGTCCCGGCAGGAGAAAAGGTGGCTCCCCAGCCGGTCAGACTGGCATCCATGGCCAGGGTGCCGGCGAAGGGGATGGCGTCCGGGTTGAGAGGGCGACTTGCACAGCGCGGAAGGTTGACCCACGCCTCCAAGTCCAGCCAGGCCTGGGGGGTGAGGCGCAAACGATCCCGCCAACTGCGTTTGGACCGAAGAACTGCGTAGAGGCTTTGCAAGAAGAAGCGCGCCAAGGGGAAGGCCAAATGTAAGGAAATGGCCAATCCAGCGAAACGGGCCAAATCCCTGGCCACAACCCAGCGACATGAGCGCAAAAGTTTGGCCTTAGAGGCCACCAAAGTAGCCTTCTCCGGCGGAACTTCAAAACGGCAATGGGCCGTGTCGATGATCACGCCCAAATGCTTCTTGCGCCGAACAGGGGTCCACTGACATTTGCGGTCTTTGAATTGGATACCCAGCGAGGCAAAAACGCCCCTCACAAAACCGGACCAGCGAGTCAAACGAGAGGCGTCATGCATTGCCGCCAAAAAATCATCCAAATACGCCAAAAGAATGGCGGGAGATTCCTTAGTGTACACCTGAAAGTAATTAGCAATGGCGTCATCGCCTGCTAAGCGTCCAAAACGAAACTGTCTCGCTGCCTTGGGGCAGCTGCCCGGGGACCTCAAGAAACGGCCCACTACAAGCATGAACTGCGTAAAAAAGAATGGAGCTAACGAGAGGCCAAACGGAAGTGCCCGACATGCAAACACTTCGTCCCCCATTCGAAACTGCAGGAAGCATTCCTCTGATCCACACACCCTGAGGTGATGATAAGCATCCTTTATGTCGAAACCCACCAATGAGTCATTTCGTCGAAGAAGGTGACCAAAATCACGCAATTTTTCGTAGCGAAGGCCCACCTTGCGCAGGTGACGGTTGACCCGTCTCAAATCGATGCAGAGGCGGTACTTCATGACCCCGTCCTCCCGACCCTTCTCCACCAGGAAGGCGCGGGAGATGCGCGACGTCGGGCCCGGAGCCACCTTGACAATCGCGCCCGAAGCGAGGTACTCCGCGCGAAGGGAAGTCCAAGCCGCCCGTTCCTCCGGAGAGCGGAGCGGATAGGAGCCCTCGTCGAAGGGGGCTGGGGGTCCACGCGGGCCCCAGAGAAGCGGGGTCCCGGAATGGATCCATTGGAGGACTCTTGATGGAGCGCCGATCCGGCGCCAAGCGGCAAGGCGGCCTCGAACCCGGTTGTACGGGAAGTCCTTTACGGACCCGGCTTGGGGGATGGAGCCGGGGCGCGAGAGCCTTTGTGGGACTTGTGGCCGGTCGAGGGGGCCGAGGTCGACGGGGGGGAGGTAGACTTCTTGGCGGCCGCGGTCTTGGTGGCGTGCTTCAGTTCTTGCGTCAAGAGCTCCTTGCGCATGCGCTCGATGGTCCCGTCGACGCGAGCGGTGCCGAAGCGAAGGCCGCGGTCGGCGAGACGGATCTCCGCTTGAATGGCGCGCCACGATCCCTCGAGGCCCGAGCCCTTGTGCTTGGCGTGGATGCGCTGCAAGGAAAGCTGATCGTGGAGGGCCTCGGTGACCTCCACGTACGAGTAAAGGTAGGGGAGGAGGAAGTCTCGTACGGACGCCGGGAGATCGGGATGGGCGGCCACCTCCACGAAGGCCGCGGTCGTGTCGAACAGCCAGGAGACCGGAGGAGCCCAGCCCGCGTACTCCTGGAAGTACCCGGAGTTGGCGCCCAAAGAGGTGGCGACCGCACTCCCCTCGGCGGTGTCGCGGACGTCGAACCAGTACGGCGAACGGGCGCCCACCGGTCGGGCGACCGGGTTGTTGACGGACTGGGGGAGTAGCGCCGGGTCGGGCAACCAGCAGGCTTCGATAGCGGAGCTCGGAATACGGTTGTTGAACCGGCGAGCTTGTTCCCGGCACCACTGCTCCGCAGGGGACGGGTTCATAGGCAAGAACTCGGCAAAGAGCCGGAGGTCGAGACCCACTCGGTGGGTCCGGGTTGTGCCAAAGGGTTGGCGCGAAGCGAAACAAGATATGGTGGGGACCGAGGGGTGAGCCTAAGTAGCCTCCCCGCTCAAGCCCGCCAAAGCCCGCCGCTCCCAAGGGCGCCAAAAACCACTGGCTCTCCTTGAACGCGCCGAACTGGCCACTGACCCAAGGTACAGGGGGACAGAAACCCCAAGGGGCCGTCAAAACAGGTGTACTTGAGCAGCGCTGGTCCGACTGGGCCAGCGCGCCCGCCCCTCGTCGCCCTGGGCGGAAACCCCTTAACAAGATAGTTAATCCCATAAACACAATCGAAACACAGAGCTTGAAACATCTTCTGTATTTCAATCCATGGGCAACTCCAGCAGCGCACATGCAGTACATCCATTGACATAACGATCTATCCTCAACGTGGTCAGAATACTCTTCCAGGATCACGGGTGTGATCCTGCTCAGCAGCTCCTCTGGGCCGTACGAAATGATGGCCAGGCAACATGAAGTAAGCAGTGGATGTTTCGGGCCTTGTAGGAGCTCTCTGCCATGGCGTTGTGCAAGAACTGTTACAGGAACTCCAATTTCAACTTGCGTCATCAGATATAGCCTCCACGTCAACAACGGCTTCTTAACGTCAGACGCCAGTGCTGAACAGGCTTGGTTTTTGCATTTACGTTTTTACATTGACGTTTTTCCACGCAAAAACGCAAATTTGCGAAGTGGCTATTTTTGCGGGTATTTTACGTTTGTTACTGCTCGTTGGGACATCCAGGCCACACGATGAAAGTTGCATAAATAATCAGTCCTCCAGCATCTCCTGCACCTGCAACACTGTACCCGCCTTGCCCTCGGCAAGGGCAACGACGGCATGGAACAAAAGTTAATTTTTACCCATTCCAGCATATCTGACTGCCACTTGCCGGACTCCCCAGGTCTGTATGTACTGTCCTTATGTGCATGGAGCTGTATTTACGTTGTATTTACGTATTCTTTACGCGTTTTGACGGGTGAAAATGTAAAAGCTATTTCTACGCGTAAGAACGTAAATACGTTCAGTTTTCAAGGCATAGATACCAGCTTGGTGCAGACTCTACACCCTTGCCTAAAAGAGCACCGACACAGTCAGTATTTGTACTGTGAATTGCGGGAACACTCCTTCCTTGGATTGTACTTAGCGAACGCAACTTGACCGCAACTGCAGATGACACAATGTGTTTGTACCATGATCAGAGCATGAATTGCCAAGCAGACAGATTCATTTCAAGAAATTTGCAAGGGGCGCAGCACCCATAAACACCGCCAACTAAATCGCAAAGTACCACGGCGCCTGGAGAACCGAAGCGTTGCAAAAATCATGGACACCGTTTCCATCGGGTGAGACGGGGACCTGGTGACTACACCCCCGCCGAGATGTTCCAGATTTCTTGATGATGGTGAGCTCGCCGTTCATGGCCTTGTTTGGAAAAAAGGCTGGAGGCCACGTTCCGTTGATCCGGAACCCTGGAAACTACCTGTCCGGAAAGGCCATCCGGAGGTCTCCATGGTTTCCCTGCCTGAGCCGATGGGCCTCACCGCAAGCCCGCAGCCGAGAACGTGGGCGCCGTCTCCCTTTGAATGACTCCCCTCCCACCACCCTCCCCTATCTCAGCGTGCTATCCTGCGGTGCAATGCCGACCTGCGGCAGGGAGCCATTCGCGTCCCCCGCGCCAACCGTCTACGCGCACTTCCACGCGCCTTTCAACGAAAACAATCGCTTCTTGTCGGGGGCCACGGACACAGAGAGGCATTTTCTGAGGGACTTCGACAGGATGGCCCCATACAGCACCAGGCACGCCAGCAGAGAAGCTGCGTCCGCCTGCGCGGGTGGGCGTTGGGGAGTTTTGACTCGTGGCTGACTTTCGACGCGGCTGGTCGCGCGCCATGTACACTGATCGCTGGTAAATAATCGGCCGAAGCACACGGTACTGAGGATCGTTTACCGCGTTATGCATGTAAAAATCGTGTAAGCATCGTGCACCAATCGTGGACTGATCACAAAATACACGGCTTCCGTTGGTACACGGTTGAAACCGCCCAAAGTCGTGTTCTATATATTGTTGTCCATGGTGGCAAGGCGGGCCATTTTCGTGTCCTGCACAGGGCTGAAAATTACACGATTTTGGCTATCGTGTAAAATCGCGTCCTGAAGCACCCAATTTTTGCACGATTTTAACACGATTTCGCTCTATTGTACCCCGTGTAAAATGGTCGAATAATCACCAGTGGATGAGGTCGCATTCCGGAGATGAAGGGAGTGGGAGGAAGGGTGGTGGGCGGGAGCTTGGATGATGTTTGGTGGAGGCCAACAGCCTTCTCGTGTGGAGGCAACGGTGTCCTTAAGCTAATCTGTGACACTTTTTGGTACTGAGAGTCTTCGCTCGATATCGCTGCGAAGATCTCTCCTTTGCATTTTTCCTGCTGTCAATGGTACAGCTTCCTTTTGTTCAATGCTCATGAAAATTTGCCTAATCTTCTCCAAATTTAATGTCATACCTTCCACATTGAATCGATAACCCAGAAAATCCCTTGCGGTATATTTTTCAACCTGGAAAACTCCAGGGTGGCACCAATTCGCGAGAGAGTTATATAGGATGCCACAATTCGTGATGCAGTTGGCAAAGCTTGCGGAATATTATGGAACCACGATAGCCGCGACATGAGTCACTGTGGCCCCCGAATATTTCTTTCACGGTGGTAGGTGTTTTATTTTGCCGTTTGTAGTCTTTTTACCTGTACCAATTGCGTAGTTCGTCTGCTGGATGTGGATGCCTAAAGAGTCGAAAGCTGGGCGTGTCAATGGAAAAGTTTACAACTATTGCCACGGAGGCGTCCAATATGGATACGATATCACCGAGAATGCATCTCGGAGGGTCTTGAATTTTATTGGCCACTGATGAGTGGCCATGGCGATGGCGATCGCCTTGAACTCCCCAAGAAAACCCTGATTGCAGAGCTGCGCAATATCCCCTCTGCTTTAACTGCATGCAGCGAACATCGAGCAAATATCATTGCCAAACAGGCTTTTGCAGAAGGCCATGCACCCGCTTTAATATTCAATGAGACGTCCTAGTCGTGCAGTGCAATGTACCCTTGTGAGTGCAATGGCAGAAGACGAGAAAACGTTTTCTAGTCCAATGCCATGCCTACGATGACGTTCTCTGAAGCCAATCAAGTCTCTTTTCGACATCGCAATGCAACATATGCTTGATTTTAAATCATTACTTTGGTTCGGTTACTGCTCGCCAGCTGGCAGGGACACTTTTTTCCATGTACTGTCATCGACAAACGCCCCTTGGCGATAGTGCTCAATGGATTCACGGATTTTGCTTTGTCATACATTAGATTTCAATGAGCTCATCATGGACACTGCTTTGCTCGGGCAAAATGAGAAGCTGACCGCTACCTCATTGCCTTGTTATGCAGAAGGGAATGGTGGTGATGATGGCTGAAATGGCAAATTCGTTCCCACGCGCCACCACAACTGAAACGATTTATGTCCGCGATGATCAATCCCAGGTCCGAAATCATCCGCGAGTCTGAAGCCGGCACAGAAAGCCCCTGTCGACAGCTATCCTGACCTCTATCCACTCGAGAGGGGCAGCCTAAAGCTTAGTGCAAGGTACCCTTGTCCGGGGAAGAGCGAGTTGGTTGTGGCGGACGTGGCAACGGGCCAACCAGTCGATGGCGAGGTCATGAGGGATGGCATCCAGGGGTGGAGACTCAGCCGCGTGCGAACGTACAAGGCACCCTTCAACGGAAATGTAGCCAAGGGCTTCACGCCCCCCGCACACCAATGCTACGGGCACTACAAGCACTACGGTACACAGAGCATAGGTTTCGAGATCACCAGTTGCAAACGTTGGCAACCGCACTGAGCCAGGAAAAGCATGACAACTTGCGTCATGTGAGTTGTCAATTCAGTGATCTGCATATTTATATTGGCTTGAAAATTGTAGCTCTAAAATACCCACACGGACATCTGGGCCTGCAGCATGTTTTAATTCATCAGGGCCACTAACGCAATAAAGTAAGTCCCAAACCATTGAAACATGGCGACCACGTGCATTGCGTTGCCTCTGAATCCCTTGGTGCAAAACAAGACTCAGGCCACTGCCACGCGAAAGTCGTTTCATACCGTAGGTGAGGTGCATCGGCGGTGCGAATAGTGGTATCGATGACCCACTGCTCGCAAATGTGCGTTCCGACGCTCGGAATTGAAAACTGCGATACACTAAGGCAATAGAAGAATGTTGATATTCGCCCATCGTCGACGCCGTTATTTGCAGAAATCTTCAATCTCTCGGCTCCTACTCCAGGAACAAGAATACCTGATACCAGACGACCGCTTCGAGCTTACGACCTCATCTTGTCATTGCAGGTTTCGCAGGAATGGGAGCAAAAACCAGCTGGGCGCACAATCCAAAACAGCAATGGTGAAACTTTCATGGCTTCCTCATCACCACTTCATCAGCAAACCAATTCCATGCGCCTTGCTTCACAACTGCCAATGTCGTGGACATGGCATTTTTTTAAAAGCCTGTCGAAATGATTACCGAAATGGCGTTGACTGAGACAACATGTTTGAATGGCAAACATGAGGTCATTAACGCTCACTGCGAGCGTATACTTCCTCGAAGTATCATCCAATTTCGCCAAGGCAAATCTGGTTAGAATAAGTTCCCAAAATCTTGGACTTGCATCATTCCACTGGGCTGTCAGGGGCAACACCGCAAGTGGGGCTAGTCGCCCGGGATGGCAGAGTGGAGTGGAACAACGAAAGGCGGAAACCGTGAGCCGATGTCGGTAGACGGAGAGGTAGTATCTCTATGCCTTGATCCACAGAAACGATGAAGTGAAGAGCGGTAGAGCTGCAAATGGCTCCGCGGAGGCATAGCCACACACCAATAATGCCACAACGAAAAAAGACAACACCGCGTCCCAGATGCTGTGCTCCCTGTTCCTAAATATGTATCTCTGAGAGCAGGGAGTTCAGAGCGTTTTGAAGTGATTGAATTCTGGAAGAAATGCGGGTACACAGATGCTCACCTGGTGCTCGCTATGCATATATTGGAGATGGACCCATAGTCGCGCTTATTCAGGTCTGTAGACGGACAATTGAACCAATGGGAAGCTTCCCAGAGGCGGCCCCTCCAGCTCGTGGTCGGCGGTCCCGCTCGTGGTCTCACGCATGTCGAATCGAAGCTGATGGCGCAGTTCAGGTAGAAGAAGGGACGCGAGAGATCGCGCGAGTATAGGATGCGCAGGTGCGCAATACAGCAGGCCTCGGGGTGTCATATGTATGGAACGAACAGGATGGATTGTCGATGCATGGGTGAGTTGAAATCCATGCAGAACAGGATTGGCGCGTTCTTATAGTCCGTTTCATCTGCAAGATATCCGCCCATTTTCAGAAGGATTATCAGCAGGCCTGGCCCACCCTTTTGACATACCCTCTACGTTGAAGTTGGCAATTGGCTCCCCTGTACGACTTCCCTGAGCCACAATTTATGGACTGCGAACTCTGCAATTTGATAAAGAACTCGGACAAGACACAGGCGACCTGTGGTTTCTCAGTCCCCGACATCGCCTTCTACAACTTGTCTCCTTGAAGGAGAGTGGGTTTCCATGCTCTGACAATGTAATCAGTGCGATTTGTACATCCTGCTTGCTAAGATCACATCCCGGACACTAACGCTAAGGCGCACATCGTCGTCCTGGCAGCAATTTGCAATCGGCCGATTGCGCAATCTCCAAATCACATTTACCTGTATCGCTCAAAGTTGCAATGACCGTGTTTGACACAACAGTGAAAGGCAATTCGAGCAATTGGCGCTGATGTAATTGCAGCTAAGAAATGTCATCTTAGGCTCTTCTTCTGGTAGGGATCACTCGATTGAAGGCACACCCGAAGCATTGAGAGACAGAGCAGGCAGCAAGCCGAGGACCCCGACAAAAGGCACCAAAATGCCTGTGAACAATCTCCTCTCGAAAATGGGCAACAGTGAGCCACAAGCGGGTGGAGTAGAAATGCAAGGTACCGTTTAGATGTCTTCTCGACCCGATAGTGAATTCTACTGATCATTGTACCGACGGGGAGCTGCCACAGGGTTGGGCCACTGCTTGTTCGAGTTTGAAGGTTGCAAAATTTGGAGCGCTTGAGTTGGACATCCTAAAATTGACGCCCACCGACACACCATTTCAGAATACTTGCTATCGTGGCAGTGCTGCGTCTGTGAAGAAAAGTGCCCGTTGCGACCAAGCCCTGAGCCGCAGTTGGTGACCAAAGGCGTCCCTCCTGTTCGCAGAGGCATATTATGACGTGGTGGACATGGACACAAAGTTGCCGCTGACGAGCCAGGAGCGGCAAATGGTGGAGCCTTGGCGCCCAGCAACTGTGCTCACGTACGAGAGGCCCATGCCGTCGCCGGACGCCTTCAAGGACAAGGGCTCACCGTCCCATGGCGCACCCGCACCCTTCCACCACAGATACAAGCACTACAAACAATACGGATTCGCAGGTGGGGTGGCAGATATCGGGGATCGTCTGCAACGCTGTCCTGACAGCTACTACCTCCAACGGATGAGCTTGTTGTGCTGCACCCCATTGGCATGTCCTGCAAGCTCTTATGTCGAAGGTTTATCGATTGTGATGGAAGGGGACTTCAGCACGGACTGTCCCCAAACCTGATACCTTATCTGCCCATCGAGACTTCATCTAATGCGCTGCGCTGCAGGCCAAGGTGCCAAGACGAGCTGGGCAAGGAATCCAAAAATGGGCCTCATACGGTAGCAGTATCAGTGGGAACGACGGGGCAGTGCGGGTGACGACAATGAAGTCGCCCTTAGGGTTGGTGCTAAGTTGGGTGCGCCTGTCAGCACCACGCGTACTCCTTTAGGCCAGGCCAAATGCGGGCGTCGCACGGAAGCTGCGCCACAGGTATCCCACAGCATACCAGAATTGGCACGAATCGTGCGCATGGAAATGATTCATTGTCGCTTACAGCCAACCTTTCGAACAACAGAGGCAGCAATGCCTTCGCGCACATGGCCCCCATTGGCGGAAGTCCGCACGGCAAGAGTGGCTCCAGGGCTGCGACACCCAGGGACACCGTCGTTCAAGCATCCAGACCGGTCACCTCCTACCCAGATAGCCTTCACAGGTCACCATATTCTAAGCAGCCCTTGTGCATCACCACTGCCCCGCTCCGTGATGACTACACAGCTGCACAGCACACACAATTACAACAGGCAATTTCGGGCGCTCGCGAGGATGATGGGAGGGTGGTTAGCTAAGGGGGGTTGCCACTGCGGCCGCATAGCTCACACTCGAGTCGCCCTTGGTCTCGCACTGGCTCGATTGATCGTAGTACTTGAATTCGATCTTGTGTTTGGAGCGGCTATGGCGCAGCATCTGTCAGACGAGACAGTTCAGGAGGAAGAAGGTGGAGTCAATGTCAATGGCAGGGCTCTGTACGCCATGTGCAATGCATTTTGGCAAGAATTAATGCGCACATGCATTGGACAACAGGCAAGCCTGTGCAGACAACAGAAGACAGCAAAAAACATGCCTACAACCCCATCTGCTGCATTTGGCACAGGACAATTTGTTGATGAGACCGGGGCCAATCAAACGCTACGCTGCTTGAGAACATTCTGAATGAGCGATGGGTTCCGAAGCCATCAGCAAGGTGACGACAAACAGCAAAACGCCTCACAGAACTAGAATTGGAACAGTGCCTACGAAAGCACAGCTTTGGCTTGCTGGAGTCCAGAGAGCCAGAAACTGGGTCCTTTAATGGGATCAATTCAGTCTGCCACTGGCCAGTTCACTCGAAGGGCGCACAAAAAGCTGACAGCATTGCGACATGTGCAGATAGCGCCACCTGCCCGTCGATGGCGTGTGGACTCATGGGACCATCTGCCTCAATATCACACACCCAGAGTAGCTTGCTAACCACGCAATGGAAAATGCATTGATGACTGCCCAAAACTGTATTCTAAAGCCTTGGCTGGGTGGCCACAGGCCAGACATCATTCAAGAGCATTCCTTAACAACACCCTGGGGAGACAGCGGCAGCAAGGCAGATGGTGCGCAGCAGTGGGCTCACATTGAGGAAGACTCCGATGGGGTGGCGGCCACAAATCGTGTTGCGTGTTTTCTGGATATAACTTCTGAACACGGACGCATCGGTCTATACAGCACAACAGCCAGTTCGTCACCAACCACCGTATCATTAACTCCCCGCAGCCTGAGGTTTTGCCTTCTTCACTGCACAGGGAGATAATCTGAAGCAAACTCAAACTGAGGTGAAGCCCGCGTTGTTACGCGACGCGCCAAAATATGCCCATTTCCAGCAGAATTTCAGATGGCAGCTTCGAAGCAATATCGCTGCCATTCATAGTGTCCCTGCCATGCGGCGTTTTTGGTGCATCTGGGCGCTTGCACTGTTGTGAGTACAAGGAATAGCTTGCACAGAATCAGCACCAAGACATTGGTAAACCTCTCTTTGGCACCCCCCAGTTCCAGAACACTTGCCTTCGTGCTCCCTGGTACTATCAAAGCTTTTGTGGAGCAATAGAAACCACCATGCATGGCATCTTGCTTTTCGTGCTGGACCAGGAGCTGCAGTTGGAATCACGGTGGCTTCCAGTACACTCAGCAGGCAGCACAGGTTGTGAGACGATCTCCAGGCGCAGTACCCATGATCTTACCGTTTCGATTGCCTCCATGCCCTTGCGATCCATGTACTCTATGAATTTCCAAATTGGACCCTGGAAATGACAGCACAAGATTCCAAGTTGGAGTATGGAGCTCAGCCATGGCAGGCGACATAACACAACAGGAGAGCTCGGGACCAGCCTCAAAAAGCCTGCAAATAAGACCCAAAGGGCTTATCAGCAGTTAGTGCCTACCAAACTATTAGAATCAGACTTGAGGTGTACAACAGACCATAATGGTAAGATGCGGTCTCACGCATGCACCTCCGCCGCAATCCTTGCACTTCTCCAAATAGCAGATCAACATGAAAACAGCAGATACAAATCATGAAAGCTCTCCAGTTTTGCTCAACTCATTTCACCATTTCAACCAAAGGCAAGCAGCAACAGGATGTTAGACTTCAGCCTGATTTACCTGTGCCGGGTCGTAAGGTGTGTATCGGAATCGCGAGCCCCAATGACAGAAGTCGGATGAAATGACAAAGAAATTGCATGGGTCATCCAGGTAGGGACCAAGGATCTTCCCATATGCTTCTTCACTGCCATCAGAGAACAGTTAGAAGTCAAGCAATGAATCGGTGTGTCCTCTTATGCAACAATGTGAGACAGAATAGTGAATTTGTGTGCTGCAAGTCGATGCTAAACAAGGGCATTGACAGAGTGTGATATTCTTGTGTTCCATACCGACCCAACAAAATACATGGAAAGTCAATAAGTGACAAACACAATTGCACATCAAATGAGAGGACGTGAAGACTCCACGCCAACGACCAGACTGCACAGTGTCATCGTAGTCCCACTTACCTCCCAGCAGAAAGGGTGCCAACCATGATGGGTACCAGGCTGAAATCTCGGCTCCTTGACAGCACACAGGCACTGATTCCAAACCCCACACAGCAGCAAGGGGCCTTCCACCAGGAGACAAAAAACAAGGGGTGTGGGGATATATCTAGAAGGAAAAGCAGGGCACCATATTCTGGCAACTTGAAAGATTGGTAATTGTCTAAGCATGCACATACTGGCACATTGAAAATGATCCCTTGTGTTGCATATGCTGAAACAGATAGTGCAGCAGAGGCAAGGTCGTCAAACACCAATGTTTCCTTACCGTAGTGCATGAAAAATATACGGCAAATGAAGCTCTAAGCTGTGTTCTGCCTGCAAGCCAAATGTTGACGTGTTAATGCATAATTTTCCAGAGAGCTCACAACGAAAGGCATGTACATAAGCATGCTGTGTCCATCACCAGCTTGCACCCATAGGTTTCATGACATCCAATTGGGATTGAAATGCTGCACCACTGACGTTGCTGTTAGCACTACATATTGTGCTGGCACAATCCCACCCATCAAGAAAAGCAACTCATTCCTAAATGTCAAGAAGATGTAAATGCAGGTGTACAGAAAACAAATCGCAGCCACATCTGCTATCTGCCTGCTGCAACCAATGCTGTACCAAACAACAAAGCAATTGACTAGGTCCCTGTGTAGCCAGTTCTCCTGTGCTGCAAGGACAACACCTAACTGCTCCTGGAACCTGACAATGCCCAATACCAAAGCATACCACCCACCTCGTCTGTCTCCTGGTCCATATTATCAAACATGCCCGTGCTCTGCAGGTGTGCAGTCACTTCCTTGTCGATTGGGATATCCCCTGCCACAGCATTGGCACTGTTAGTGGTGAAACAAAGAGAGCAAACTCTACCAGCGAACGATGATCTTTTGAGTGACGTACCCAGAGGTGTGCGGTATGCATCTGCCCATGACAAGATGCACTGCTGGGTGTACACATGATGGCTGGGGCCCAGGAGAAAGACTCTCGACCTGCACGTTTGAGCACCAGGCAACAACGGACTCAGCATGGAGGGTCTGCTCTGCAAAGCCACCATTTATCACGAGCAGCGATTCCATGGGACATGCTTAGGGCTGAAAATGCACCTTTCAGGGGTTGAATCAACACTGGAAGATCAGAGTAGTCATAGTCTGACTGACACAAGAACACAGCTATTGGGGTGCCACTCGACGTTCCAAGCCCACCAAGTTCATGCGATTTTCAAGGACAACAGGCTCGCGCCACTGCCAAACAAGAAGAACAATTTCCAGTTGTCTTTGCGCCACAGGCCCCAGAGTGTGCCACTCACACTTGTGTGGGATCGATTTGCTTGTAGGCGTGGGCCATCACATGGCCACAATACCGGTACCCCGCGTGCCTGCACCAAAGGCACTCACGCAGTCGGCATTCACACAAATCTTGTGCGAACTTCGCCTCACGATCACAAAAGTGGCAGCCCATCCCTTGGGCAGTAAGTGCACAATCCAGAGCTCGTCAGGCCTCAGGGTTGTGCCCAAGGCTCACTTACGGAGCAATAATGGCGCGTACTGGAATGTTGGGCTCCACCAGTGCTTCCGCCATCCACTGTTCTATTTGTTTCGTGAGCGTATCTCCTGCGCGCAACACCAGCAGAGAATTGCTGCCCCGCGCGACGACCAACTCAGGCGCCACAACATTCCCAAAATAGCAGCCAGATCTAACAGCCAGAGCCTTGAGCGCGAAGCGCCGATGGCACCAAACCGGACGCACCGTCCTTCTCATACCAGCTCCCCGCGTGGGATGGTGATCGCGTATACTTTCCCATCTCGTTGAATCAGAGGTGATGACGTCCCTCCCTGCGACACGATGGACAGCGCAATCGCGCCGATGTTTGCCGACGCTAGCGGAGCTGCCCAGTGTCGCAGGAGGTCGTGGAAGGAAGCCCGGCGGCAACGGGGCGCGTCCTAGCGCACGGCCGCTTGGGCTGCTGGGTGGACTGTACGTTGGCAACGGGAAGACGAGAAGTACGGTACACGGCTGTGCGATACTCCCGATGTTGGCCCATGCCGCATGATGCTGGAAAACGGGGTGGAGCAGGTTTGGGAGTGGCCGCCACTGGCGGAGCCTCATTCAGCATTTCCTCCCCCACACTGCGACCCCACCGCAAAAGCAGCGGTCCGATGCCCGAACCTCAAACTGTGGGCACGTCTTGTGCCTGCCCCACAGCAGGACCAGCCCAAGCGCCAAGGTGGTGATGTTCTAGCTGAGGCCCTGGAGATCCCGCCTGGAGGGGTATTTGGGTGTCCCGCAAGGCACCGTATCAATTGTCACGCCTAGGCCATGCTGTGTCTGACGCATGCGCTCCATTGACAATCGACCAGCCAATTTGCACATCACGAAAGGTCTTTCTGTATGGACCAACCCGTGCTCCCTGGGGCCCGTGCTACAGCGTGAGAGCAGGAGATGCTATGGTCCGAAATTCTGCACAACAGCTCAGCCATTTTCTGCGAGCCTATCTGCCCACACCCTGGGGCAAACAGAAACCTATTGTGCACCAGCGCCTCTATACCCAGAGCCTTGGCGTTCCTTGCGTTCCACAGCGAGATGGCTCCCCATGTCAAATTTTTGACAGGTCCGGTGTTTTGTCACCTAGCCGGTGGTCAATGTTAACCATGTGAAAACTTCACGTTGGACAGACACAAGACCAGCGCCCAATTTGATGGAGCTTATGAGCGAGAGTCTTAATGAATTGTCGCCATTCTCATATCTCAAAACTGACATGGCAGCACGGGGCATGAGAAACGTCGATTGGCAGGTTGGGCTCCTTCATCTTGGAGCTGGACATCGCCCATGAGGCGCAATTCCTCACGGCGAAGTCACAGGTCTGGTTGAGTCTGCTCAGGTCGGAACTAGGGTGAGTGGGAGTTTGTTACGACCCGCTTTTTCCGGTTTGGGGTGCACCTGCTGGGTTGGGTCTGGGGTGTTTGCACGAAGACTTTCTGTTCAGAAGCGAGTTTGTGGGGATGGCACTCAGATTAGGGAGACATCTGGCGCCATGGATGTGACCAACATTCTTGCGGCTGTTCCACACATGTTTGGGCATACCACGGCGGTGATATGCACAAGCTTGCCGCAACACCACATGCAAGAGATCTTTCGCATCCAAGTGACATGAAAGTCGTGATTACAGGCGAACGATCAAAAACCCGGCTGCCCCGCAGTCCTCCACAACCCATTCGTCCGGCGCTGCACAGCTTGTCCACAGGAACGAGGCAAGCACCCTGGCACCTCCAGGGCAAGGCAAAATGACGCTGCACCTGGGTCTCGATGTTGGCGACAAGGCAAGCAGGCTCTGACGACGCCCAAAAATACCCACGCACAACGAGCAATAGAAACAATTGAATGTGTAACGATGGCCTAGAAACTCAGGAAAGAATGCATCCCACCAGACACAACGCCAGGCGCCCTGGATAGGCGGCTGCCATCAACGAATCCCAAAGTGCGAATCCCCTTGCCGGAAATTTTCTTCATGCTGCGGGCCTGGTACACGCACCACCCCGTCCAGCGCTGCACGACGAACAGTGGGACTTCTCCCGGTGCAGCGTTCGTCTAGAAATGCAGGGAATAACACATTCCACCCGACACAGCGCAGGCGCCTTGGGCTGGGCAGGCGTCGTCAACAAATCCCAAAATGTGAATCCTCTTCAAGGAAATTTTCTTCATGCTTGCGGCCTGGTTCACTTCTCCTTGACGGCCTCCGGCATAGAGGAACCAGTCTTTCCAGCCAACGCGGCACCGGAGAGGTAAGCATCCGCGAGCTGTACGCGCTTCACGTTGTCCTGCTCATCAACCAACAGGTTGCCGTACTTGAGGAGGATGTCCTTGTTCATCACGGGCTTCTCGAACGTGACCGTTCCCTCCTTGGAGTTGACGAGCCTTTTGCCAAGATTCTCCATGCCAAGTTCGTCCACGAATGACCGCACCTTGTCATCATACACCCGTGCGCGGAGAGCGCCGAAGAAGTCAATGGACTGGCCTGGGAAGGCGTCCACCAGCTCCTCGACCTCACCACGGTTCACTTGGTCCTCCTGCACATTCCACACAACCACAAACATTTCAGCAACCGTCTCGTAAGCAAAATTGCTACACACTGAACACGTTCCCTGTGAGGCCACACAATGCAAAGGACTGGTGACACCCAACCTGCTGTGTTTCTGTCCTGGCACTCACTAGGAGCACCCGCCTTCGTGATGCCTTCAAAACCGACCCTAATCTTCCTTCGTTGACCACGCTCAGAGACAGACAATCTGGTGTAGGCTGAGGAATCAGGGTGGCAGGGGACAGTGCTCGCTGCTGCTTACCTGGAAGATGCCCATGCACACTCCAATCCTGTCCTCCCGGGTGGGGTTCCAGTAGTACTTCTCCATACGCCCATCACGGATGAGTGGCGCATACAGGGTCGAGAAGTCGTTGCCAGTGCAGATAATGGGCACACGCGGGATCTCCTCCTGGGTGTAAACACCTGGGAGCTGCACGTTCGTGGGGTTGTCGGCGATGTTCATGAGGGTGGCATTGACCATCTGGTTGTTCACAGTGTACTGCGTGGTATCGCCCATTCGCCCAGCACCCGCATCCAAGTCGTTAATGAACAGGGCACACATCTTTCCCTTGGCAATAATGTCAGATGCCTCCCTGTACCTGTGTGCACACCAGAGCGAACATCGATTCAATCCTCCCGCAGCCCATCCAGGACAAGAGACCTGAGAAATCTTTGTCCTAACTGGTCCTGGTCGCCACATTGCAGCATGACTGTTCTGCACTGACGTTCACCCGGCACGCCAACCCTTGGAAACTGTGCCCTTGGAAACAAAGCACCTCTCTGGCCGCAACACAGTCGGATATCGTCTAGCAGGCGAAAGAACACTGCTCTGTGACACTCTGTGACGGAACTAACTAAACGCGATTGAAGGCTGCAGGTTAGCGCCAAAGCAACGGATCGGTACCTCTGACGGATGAGCTTGGCAGGCTCTCCAGCGTTGCCAGACTCCAGCTCTCCAGCGGACATGACGATTGGGGAGATGCCCAGCTTCTTGAACGCCAGGTTGGCCTGGAAGGTCTTGCCCTGACCCTTGCCTCCCCAGACACCCAGAATGAGGGGAACCTTAATCTTGGGCAGCTCCATGAAGTTCTTGGCAATGTGGATGGTGATCTTGTCCAAGAATGCCGGGGAGATGTAGTAGCCGTCCTCGATGTTGTTGAAGGAACGGGCGGCGGTGGCCAGGTACTCGGCGGAGGACAGCACGGCGTTGTGAGTGCCGTCGAGGCCCGTGGCCCCCTGGAAGAGGCTGTCCACCATCAGGCGACCGCGCTGGATGTCTTGCTGTGGGCACAGGCACGGAAACGAGTCAGCGGGAAATACACAGGACAGCGGGACGACAATTTGTTTGCGAGAGAAAAGCAACGAAAGCAGAGAGGCAGCACTGGGGCCGGCCGCCCGGGTCGTGGGCTGTGGGGAGGCACACACGCGCCATACTTCCCCGCCAGAGGGCATTTCGAGCAATGGCCGACCCATTCACGGCTAAACAAGCCTATCAGAGCAGCAACACGGACATTTCAACAATCAACGATCAAAAGTCCGAAAAACGAAGCAAGCACGGGCGCCCGCCAGACTGCCACGTCGCATTCCTGGAAACCTGGGCTCGCGGCGGCAAGACAATCTGCCACCGCATAATATCGCAGAACACCATTCAATTATCACCGCTGTCCTTCAGTGCAAAACTCCCTTTGGTTGCCGCTCTCCGCGTCGGTGCTCAAATTCTACAACCGAGCCGCGCAACGCCTGGAGAATCCGGACAGCACCTGAAGATGTACCCACCTGGTCATCAGAGATGTCCTCGTCCATTCCCCTCCAGCGCCCCTTCTGATCCCTGTTGCCCCCGCTCTCTCCCCTGCTCTTTGCCTTCCGGGAAGCATCAGCACGCACCACACAGTAAACCTGGCGCCCACAGCAAGGACATCACCATCATCAGCGCCCTGGGCCCCGCAAACGACACCCGCCAGTCGGCATCAAGGCCCGCGGCCAGCCGAAAATCGATCCACGATTCTCACCTCGCGGCCGAGGCGGACCGCCGCCGGAGACCCGCTGACGCGGCGGCCCATGATGGAGGAACGCATGGCGGAGCCGGCGGTCTGCGTGTACATAGCAAAGCGGGTCAGCTGGCGATCAAAGGGAAACAGATTCTGTGATTCAAGCGCCCCTGGGCGGCGGCTCCCCCGCGCACCTTGGTGTTCATGGCGGTCTGCATGCTTGGCAGCCTCGAACCGGTGGGCGGCGAGGTCCTGCTCTGCACGCGGGGGTCGTTGCGGACAAGACGGAGTGGACAATAGGGGCTGGCCGCCGCCCGCTTTTGTAGCCCACGGCTGCCAGGGGAGGCCCGTGGGTGTCCACGTGGACACTTTCTGAGGCGTTGATTGCGGGTGTGGGGACGGCGATGCACGAGGGAGTCGGCATTGGCCGCTCCTGGGTGGGCCGCCCGCCCGGCATCCCTTTAATCTTGGTCGTGGGCGCCTCGGAGGGGCAGAATGCAGGTTCACCAACATGGAACCGATGGTGGTGGGTGCAGGGGACCGACCGACCGACGGACCGCTTCGCTCGTCCGCTCCCCGGCGGCAGGACTGCGGGACAGCAGTGGACTGGAGTCTGGGTTGGTGAGTCAAGGTCTTGCACGCCTGGATTGCTGGTTTTCACAGCGGATATCTTGTGGAATTGCACAACGGCTCGCCTCG
>CAJHUC010002057.1:0-39808 GCA_905146915.1 Ostreobium quekettii
TTGAATGGCATTGGATTTCAATTCATTCACATGTAGTTGCTTTGAGTTAAAAAATGCCATTCTGAATCCACCATTTGCTGTCACTATTCAAGCAATAAAATTCTCCACACCCATCCAACAGCCGTAACAACATGGCCTTTACATTAGAAATCATGCTAAAAGCATCAAAACATAAAACTACCATGCACCAAAATAGCATGCCATATATGTTTCTAAAGCATTCGGGAACATTACTTGTATCTTAATTCTTGTGAACTACAAGACATCGCGGCGCATTCCTGAAAACAGCGTTGCTATTGCAATGACATGTGATTGTTATTTGGATGCATCACAGCCATGTTTGACCGTTGTAGCCACGATTCGATTTCGCGGAGGCTACAGCGCATCACTTTAAATCTATTCAGCACAAGAAAACCGAATTGAAAGTTTTCGTTGTACATTGTAGGAAAATTTAGGATTCATAGATGTTCCACATAAGCCTTGTTATTTACGTCCACAATTTAACGGTTACGCTTTTACGCTCAGAAAAGCAAATTTGCAAATGGGGGCTGTTTTTGTGGCTGTATTTGCATTTTTGCGCCTCGTTGTGGCACAAAGATTACGCGATGAAAGTCGCGTATAATGACCAATCCTCCGCTCCCTCAATCACCCACAACACAACGTCCACTGGTCTTGGCAAAGGGCCTATTTTTGCGGCTATGTTTGCGTTTTTAGTAAAAACGTAAAAACTTTCTGCGGCTCCCTGGGACACCCAGATTATACGATGAAGTTGCGTACAATGATGTGTCCTCCGGCAACTCCAGCACCCGCAACACAATGTCCACCTCGGCTTTAAAGCCGTAGCCAAATTTGGCAAGGGCGATGATGGTGCTTAACAAAAACTCGTTTTCCGCTCCTTCCAGGGCGCCTAGCTGCCACTCTCCGGACTCCGTATTGCTGTATGTACTGTCCTCAGGTTTGGTTTTTACGTTTACGTTTACGTTTTTAATTTTACGTTTTTACGCGTAAAAACGTAAATTTGCAAAAGGCCCTAATTTTACGGCCATTTTTACGTTTCTACGGCTCCCTGGGACGCCCAGATTACACAATGAAAGTTGCGTACAATGATCAGTCTCCCGCCATATCCAGCACCCCCAACACAGTGTCCACCTTGCCCTTGGCAAGGGCGATGGTGGTGTGCAACACAAACTCATTTTCTGCCCCTTCCAGGGCGTCTGGCTGCCATTCCCCGGCCTCCGTAAGTCTGTATGTACTGTCCTTATGTACACCGGGAAGTTTTTACGTTGCATTTACGTATTTTTACGCATTTTTACGCGTAAAAATGTAAAAACTATTTTTACGCGTAAAAACGTAAATACGATCAGTTTTTACGGCGTAAAAACCAAGCCTGACTGTCCTTATGCACACTGGGCAGTTTTTACGTTGTGTTTACATATTTTTACGTGTTTTTACGCGTAAAAAAGTTAAAACAAGACAGGAAAAAGAGAGGCACAACTCGATACCATAATTGGCAAAATCGTTATGGTGCTGCACCTGCGGAGCTCCTTGTCATGTTTTCCAAGATGGCTTCCACATCTTCCCACGACTGGACAACGGCCACCTCTTTCGGTCGTTGAGTAGGCCATGCTCTCTGGAACTTGTGCAGTGGAAACGCCTGTTAACGTTTGCAGAAAAGCGCTTTGATCAAATATTGATTCAAGAACACAATTACAGCATTTAAATTATAGCGGAATCCAGTTCAAAAAGTATGCCGTGCTTCCATACATACACCGGATTTGGCGCTGCACAGCTGTGATGTTTTCCGCAACACTGGGTTTTTATATATGTATGCATTTGTTTTACTAATGGCATTAAGGAACCCAAGGAAACAATTAACATCGAGAGATGCGATAACTTGTGGACCAGCACCACATATAATTCAGTTTGGGAGAGAACCTTTTGACAATCATGGCAATGGTAACATACAGTAAACAGATGCTTTTGCTTAGCCCCAATTTATTGCTGTTGTGGTCAGAATATCTTGGCAATCATGGCAGCGGCAACACATAACAAAAAAACGGCTTGTCACCTGGAGCCTTCTATCCTTCTTTTTGTATCTTCCAAAGTAGTCTCGTGCAACTGATCTTTCGACATTTTTCACAGCTTGTACGATGTCAATGGCGGAAGCTTTTCCATCTTCGACTTTTATTTTATCTGTCCGATTGTTTGTAGCGCTGCCGCTCGCCATTTCTCACTATAATGGCACAACATGTTTGCGTTCACCTCACAACCAAGTTCCCAATTTCGTTGAAGAATTCCTTCCACAGAGCAGAAATTCTCAGAATTGACAAAGATTGTCCCGAATATTACCAAACATGAAAACGACTAATATTCTGGACACGCCAGGCAGTGGTATTGCCTCTGCACGTGCACATTTTGCATCTATGGATTTTGAAGTTCTCTCCGCTGGACATAGATGCCACATACACTGGGCAAAAATCGGCCAAAGTGCACGGTCCAGAAATTCGTGTACCGTGTTGCACGCATCAAAATGGTGTAAAAGTCATGTAACCATCGTGTAACGATCGTGTACTAATCACAAAATACACATTTGCCGCTGGTACACTGTTGAAATCGTGTAAAACCGTGTGCTTTGTCGTGTTGTCCATGGTGGTAAGGTGGACCACTTTCGTGTACTACGGGGTTGAAAACTACACGATTATAGCAATCGTTTAAAATAGTGCTCTGAAGCACCCGATTTGTACATGATATTAACACGATTTTGTCCAATTGTACACCGTGTTAAATGGTCGAACTTTTACCAGTGATAATATATGATATATTGTAATATTTATGGTAATATTGCCATATAATACTCTCTCTCTAGAGAGAGAGAGAGAGAGAGAGAGAGAGAGAGAGAGAGAGAGATGGTAAATGAGCACAGATGGACTTGGATTTGAAATGGAAAAGAAATGCCAGGTCGCTGGTCATATTCTTGACTAATATTATAGTTCATGAGAGGCAAAAAGGGAGCATGGATTTGGCAATGTTGCAGTACTTGCGATAGTCACCAGGGATCGCAAACACAGAAGTAAAACATACCTGCCAAAAGTTATCACAGAAAATGTGATAGCCATTTCATCCATTTGAAAGGAAAATCTAGTCTTTGTAACCAATTTTATTGTCCCCATTGAGCTGGTTTTTACATATGCTGCAACTCTTGTCAATAGTCAGTTTCAATGTCGTTGCAATTCTACCCCACACGCCTGTCTACTGATGACCTCAAAAGAAGACGGTATTGATTTAGAGGTGCTGCACACTGTTAATCTGGTAAGGGATAGCTTGTGTGTGTACAGTTGTGCGGGATTATCATTGCCAATTACAGTTTGCCAGGTTGGCCATTTTACCGATTTGTATGTGGACTCAAA
The DNA here is from genome assembly GCA_905146915.1 of Ostreobium quekettii. Classification (NCBI taxonomy): domain Eukaryota; kingdom Viridiplantae; phylum Chlorophyta; class Ulvophyceae; order Bryopsidales; family Ostreobiaceae; genus Ostreobium; species Ostreobium quekettii. The sequence continues at coordinate 3,408 of CAJHUC010002057.1, forward strand.
GCGCCTCCGGCATATGTGCAGTGGTACAACGAACATGCTCCAGCTTTTGCCATTGTATGGTTTTCGTGCTCACACGCGCAAATGTGTGCTACCAACATCCAAAGCAGACATCTGTGGATGGCGCCGTTTCACAGAGCGCAAACCGCTGCGTCGTTTGGTCAACGATTTTTCCATTGGCGTACACGAATGGAGCGGGCAGCATACATTGGCAGCACCTAGGTCTTTCACCGGTTCTTCTCCGGCCAGTAACGCGTTATCTTGCAGCAAGGGCACCTTACGCCGCCCAGCCCGGCTACAGGCGAAGAAGCCGCAAACATGACATATGGCGAGATGGCCGCGGACGAGCGGTTCTCCCCCACTGGGGGCGTGTACTCAGAGCAGCAGCCCGCGGGCATGCTGTCGCCCCTTCAACCTTCCAGGGCCCCTGGCGCTTGGCATTCGTGCTGCTGTCGCCATGAATCACATTCGGCGCACTGAAAATCTGTCATACGTGCACCTGCTGTACAAGAGCACAGACAGGACAACGCTCTTGCACAACGTTGTTCACGTTGTTCGTACTCACCTTGAGGCGTGCTGCGCTCTTCCCGCGTAGATTCACTGCTGGGACGCGGCGTGGATCCACTTGCTTCCGGATGCAAGCATCAATGGATTGCCGCGTCAAACTGTTGGCGACACGATCAATGGAGACCACACTTTGCGAAAGGTTGTCACAAGTCCAACCGGTTGTCTCCGTTCGAGCCCTGCCTCAAACGCAAGGTCTCTTGCTCAAATACCCGCGTTGCACAAGGTTCGACGCAGCACAGTACAAGGTTCCGTACATACCAAATTCACACCTTCCATCCTCCATCTTCCATCTTCCGCGGTCAGTCGCACAGGTCACGCAGGTCAATCGGTCACTAGTGTCCTGTTGTTCTGTTGTAATCAGAATGGAATGTCTCCCACAGGACCTTCCTACAGCAACTTCGTACTCCACAGGGCTTGACGCAGCACAGCACAAAATTCCGAACATTACCGAAGTTCGCACCTTCCTGCCCATTCACTTTCCATCTTCCAGTTTCCGCGGTCAGCCGCACGGGTCACGCGGATCAGTGGGTCTAACAAGTCAGTTGGTCTCCCTACGGAGACAGGCCTCGCATATTCTCCAATCATAATAGATTGTTTCCCGCAGCATCCTACAGCAACTTCGTACTCCACAGGGCTTGACGCAGCACAGCACAAAATTCCGAACATTACCGAAGTTCGCACCTTCCTGCCAATACACTTTCCATCTTCCAGTTTCCGCGGTCAGCCGCACGGGTCACGCAGATCAGTGGGTCTAACAAATCAGTTGGTCCCCTACGGAGACAGGCCTCGCATATTCTCCAATCGTACTAGAGTGTTTCCCGCAGTATCCGGTGCTAATCTGAAGGAGACACCGACACGGCACACTTGAGAACTCACGTTGCCTCAAGTTGTTCACCTGAATTTCCTTTCCCATCACATTCACACCTTCAGTTATCATTGCCGCAAGGCTGTCCAAATAATCTGTCCAGACATCGGTGCACAAGAAATGTGAGTGGGGAGTCATCTTCCCAAAGAAAGTCTGACTCTCTACTCAAGTGCCCAGTCAAAGTCCCTGGAGAAACATTGACGTTTCAATATCTTGCAAGCGTACACCCTTGGTGTAGTTGAACGATAAGCTACGGAATTATCCAGAATTGACGAACGAAAAAATGTTTTTCGAGTTTTCTTAGTGTGACTCTCCGGCATATGGCAGAAGACAAAGAATGCCACAATCTTGCAGTCGGGCAGATCATGCCTTTGCGTCAAGGTCTACAGGGAGTGTTACTATGGAATATGGCAATTCATCGTTCGTGGACTACGATGAACTATGAAGACGCATGTCCAGTTGTTCAGGGAGTGTGTTTTATGGGACAGAACAAACATCATGCAGTTGCTATGATACCTTTACAGAACATATTACGTGACGACCTGTCCTAAAACCAATATTATTCTCCTTTCAACAACTTCATTGGCCCTTGCAAATACTCACCGTAACAGGACATCTCATAAGCTGAGACCAAACGCTTTCGGGAAGATGATGACTGCCATAGATGGAATTCTTAAATCAGGCCATCACACATCCTCTCACTGGATTTTTGTAAAATTCCTAAACGTCTTGGCAGCTTTTCCCCTATGCTTCAAAGTTCTTGTTTGCTACCTTGTATTTTCTCCTTTTGTTGTCTTTTCTTCTTCCTTGTCTGCAATTGGTGCAGCTCTTGTGGGTGCTTATAATGCCTAGTCACAGCCCTCTCATTTTTTGGCATTATTTCTTCGTGCAATTGTCTTTGTGGCATTCTGGGGCCTTCCTACGCAGCGAGATCATTGCAACGGTGTGCATAATATACAGCGAAATATAAAGTTGCATGAGTGGCCACCACTCAGGCAGCCATTATGCGGGAATGTAGACAATATGTCGTATGCCACGAATATTCAGTTTGAGCAGTGCATATGTCTGACTGAACTTGCTGCAAAATATTCTTGTGGGTAATCGCTGAAACTGATGATATGTGCACCGATGCCATCAAACCCTGTAACTTTGCACCAAGTTCAACTGCAAGCTTTAGTGCTGACAAGAAAAAGATCATTGCCATTACTGAAGGCTGTAATGGAGAGCTGCATGTTGTTCCCATCCCAGATCATACTTTGGATTCGCTAGGGCCTAAACGCTCACAAGGGCCAGACAAAGTTGAGCCCAACACAGAATGGTTGCATAAGTGACCTGGACTTTATACAAGCACATGCTTTTTCCAGTAATGTCAGATATCCCATTGTGAGATGGCCTACAATGCATCGGCCCAGTGACTGTATGGCCCTGTGTCTCTTTCTCTCAATAGCCAGATCAGGTCTCGCTGAGACTGGTTCTGTAGTCTACGAGCAGGGCCCATAAGACTCTAAGCAGGTGGTGCTGGCCCACATCCGATAGGGTGAGACTGGTGCAGCACGATGCCCTGCCGCATGGCCTTCTTTATGCACATCTGGCACAGCAGCCCTCTGGAGAGGAGCGCGAGCCCAAGATGGAATGGTTACATGCATACCCAGCACATCATACAAGCACAATCACATGTTTTCAGCTGGCGTCAGAGTAGCACCCATCACTGCGTCTCCAACATAGGGGTCCAGAATGCGTTCCCACCACAATCTGCACATCCACACATGGCTCCTTTGCTTGCCACAATCGCCAATCAGCACAATTATCAACACCTGGTTGTCTTGAGGGGCATTCTGTGGCCTCCATTCGAAGACGAATTGCTACCACACTCGGAGTGGAACTGGTGCTTGGAGCAGCCAAGGAGCGCCTTGGGTAGATGAATCCCACCGCCTCTGACAGTGTTTGTTCGTACCTTGTACCAACGACGTCTCATTTGTACACACGCTAAATCATTTCGTCTTTAGCAAACATGCTGACTGAACAGGTAAGGGCAACTATCCGGCGTGGCGCCGTGGCAGGCTGTTGTCTGGATGGCTTGGTCTTGTGCTGTGCGTCCCCTCGCCTGGCGTGGGAGCCCTGTCAGTGCAGCCACCAGGTCAGCAACGGGGAAGAAGATAAAGAAACGAAGCAGGCGTGACCGGGAGGAGTGGTTGGGTGGCACCAGGCGCACAGAAGTGGACAGCATGGGTGTGATCGCCTTGCCCCAAAGAGAGTACAGGGGCATCCGCCGGCGCCACGTGCAAAAGCAGGTGGATTTCTGGAGTTCTGCGCAACAGGTTTTTCAACAACGAACAGTATTGTGCAAAACCATTGTGCGGCCAGGTGAACACTGTTTCTGAGGCACCAGAATCCAGGTTAGCGGATGACTCGAGGACATGCTGGCATGGGAGTAATACAGAACAACAAAAACTTTATGCCCCTGCCCTGAGCCCTGCCACTAAGTTGCATGACGGCGGCATACCATCCGCCAGTATTCCATGACCACTCAGACAGCCCAAGCCCACATGTACGTGGGGCCCACCAACCTGGCGCTTGCCAGCACCCCGCTCTGATGATCGCGCCGACGGACTGCATCGCTGGCGCTGCCGCTCACGGCGTGCTGCTGACTCCCACATACGCCAGCCGAATGCTTCGCCACCACTATTGCCCATTGCCTGCTGCTGACTCCCAGATATGGCAGCTGAATGCATCGCCAGCGCTGCTGCTCATGGCCTGCTGCTGACTCTCAAATATGCCAACATTCCGGCGTGGCGCCGTGGCAGGCTGTTGTCTGGCTGGCTTGGTCTTGTGCTGTGCGTCCCCTCGCCTGGCGTGGGAGCCCTGTCAGTGCAGCCACCAGGTTAGCAACAGGGAAGAAGATAAAGAAACGAAGCAGGCGTGACCAGGAGGAGTGGTTGGGTGGCACCAGGCGCACAGAAGTGGACAGCATGGGTGTGATCGCCTTGCCCCAAAGAGAGTACAGGGGCATCCGCCGGCGCCACGTGCAAAAGCAGGCGGTTTTCTGGAGTTCTGCGCAACAGGTTTTTCAACAACGAACAGTATTGTGCAAAACAATTGTGCGGCCAGGTGGACACTGTTTCCGAGGCACCAGAATCCAGGTTAGCAGATAACTCGGGGACATGCTGGCATGGGAATAATACAGAACAACAAAAACTTTATGCCCCTGCCCTGAGCCCTGCCACAAAGTTGCAGGAGGGCGGCATACCATCCGCCAGTATTCCATGACCACTCAGACAGCCCAAGCCCACATGTACGTGGGGCCCACCAACCTGGCGCTTGCCAGCACCCCGCTCTGATGATCGCGCCGACGGACTGCATCGCTGGCGCTGCCGCTCACGGCGTGCTGCTGACTCTCGGGTATGCCGGCTGAACGCTTTGCCAGCACTGCAGCTCATGGCCTGTTGACTCTCAGATATGCCGACTCTCAGGTGTGTTCTGTGGCAGGCTGTTGTCCGGCTCACTTCCTCTGGTGCTGTGTATCCGTTTGCCTGGCGCGGGAGCCCTGTCAGTGCAGCCACCAAGTGAACAATAGGGAAGAAGTTAAAGAAACGAGACAGGCATGATCGTAAGGAGTGGTTGAGTGGGCACCAGGCACACAGCAATGGAGAGCACTGGGTGTGATCCCCCTGTCCCAAAGAGAGCATATGGGCATCAGGCAGCGCCATGTGCAATGCTTGCGGCGTTCTGGAGTTCTCCACGTCGTGTTCTCCGACAACACGCAGTATTGCACGGTCAGGTGAGCGCTGTTTCCGAGGGACCAGAATCCAGGTTAGCGAACAGCTTGGGGACCTGCTGGCAAGGGAAGAACACAGAACAGCAAAAAGTTCATGCCCCTGCCCTGCATCCTGCCACAAAGCTGCAAGAGGGTGGCATTCCATCCGCTAGTGTTCAATGACCACTCAGACAGCACAAGCCCAAATGTACGTGCGGCGCACCAACCTGGTGTTTGCCAGGACCCCGCCCGGATGATCGCGCCGACGGAATGCATCCCCAGCACTGCTGCCCATGGCCTGCTGCTGACTCCCAGATATGCCGGCCCAATGCATCGCCAGCACTGCTGCTCACGGTCGTGTCCGCGCACTCTCGTCGTCTTGCCTTGCTCCCATGGAAATAAGCCAATGCGTGAGTCGGAACGAATGGCACCCCAAGACACACTCTTCACGACTCCGTCACTCGCCTAGTCCCCCAAGTGAGCTGCCGTCCTCCAGTCGTTGCGCGGGCCCCTACTTGCCGACGGCGGCAGCAGCATGGGCGGCGGCACGGGCGGCATGGGCGGCATGGACATCGTCTCGGTGCGCCTTCAACAGGCCCCCAGAGCGGCGGCATGGGCGGCATGGGCATCGTCTTGGAGCGCCTTCGACTGGACCCCAGAGCGGGGACCCCATGCGGCGGTTGGGCCCTGCCGCAGCGCAGGGCGCAGCCGGGACGGCGGGTGCGTTGGGCGGCGGCGTTATGGACCTGGCGAGGACGCCGTGAGTTTGAATAGGCGGGCGCGTTTGAACGAGTTTCTGGCAGGACTGATCGGGGGGGGGATCAAGCGCAGGGGCAGAATGCTGACGTGGTTGATGGGCACCAGCAACTTAGCGGACTGGATATAGTATTGTCCGGGCGTCTGGGAGTGCCATTCCTGTAGGCATTCAGAACCCTCTCCATTGCAGCGTTTATGCTGGACGAGGTGATGCTCGGTTGTCGCCGCAACTCTTGTGCGAATACCTCCCTATTCAGGCTCATCACAGTTCTCCTGTACGCAAAATCGGAGTAGGACATAGGTGTGTAGGTGCCCCGTGGGGGCGCCTTTCGTCTGCATTCAGAGTCCATCTTGGTCCTGAATTCGGATCAAAGTATGTCGCATCTGGAAACAACAGCGAACACCTGTAGGACACACTAAAGGCAGTGAAAGCGAATAACCACGGTCATCGCCAAGACGATGATTTGGGTGAACTGCAACCAGTGCCCCAACTATTGCAGTGCTTATTGGCGATCAATGCTGGGGGCTGGAGAACGCTGGGGAAACACAGGCGGAAAGACAGGTGACGAATCAGAAGCGAATCCCAGCAGATTGGTCAAATTTGTTGAGAAAGAGCAAATGAACCCCACTGGCTCCACTTAGTGGCGCAAGCGTGCAGTTGATTGTCCGTTTTGCACAATTTCCCCTTGGAAGAGTAGGAAACACCTCCCCACGACGCACTTCTCGTTCAGTAAATAATACTTGTTGTGCCTCCATACAGCAGTAACGCTATCCTGTGAATTGTCCCATTCTACTGGGCTCGATGACTGGCCCCCGGGTCAGCAAAACACAAACACACAGAACCACAAGACACCGAAATATGATGACAGCACCAGCGCCACCAGGGCTTTTCTCTCAGAATCTCCACTCACGAGGTTCTGGCCGTTGTTGACCAGCGAACGCCCACGCATGTGCACAGGTTCGAAAGCCGAACTGCAGCAACGGTCAAGGCAGGACCGCTGGGTCAAATCATCACGAGACATACAGCCGCGGCATACCCTCCCACCACCACCCGCTTCCAGCATATTTGCCGATTGTTGCTATCAATTGCCGCACCTGGCACCCGCGGTGCTCGTTGAAAAGCGTTGGGCCCTGCGCAAAATTGCGTGCGTGCGAACATCTCCGTGTGGCAGTCGGTTTGGGCTCAACCGCCAGGCTGCACAACTCCACCGATGTTCCGGTCTCTGTTTGAAGGAGTTTGCGTGAGTCCGAGGAAGGCGTTGACCGCAGCTTTGGCAGGCCCGCCCTTGAGACGCCAGCAATGGATGACGTTATAGCAATGTCAGTACTGACCACTGGGTCGGCTTCAAACTAACATAATGCGGGATCCAATGATCGCTCATGAGTTTCAGTAGAATGCAGTTCAGTGTTTTAGCACTGAGAAGATCACTTCTTGAAGAAGATGATCGTTTGGCGCGGTACATAGGGCAACCACTTTCTTGGGCGATCAGGGATACTTCGGATGCCTCATCCTCTGGACATCGCATTCAATTTTACACACTTGTGGAGTTCATACCAAATCATACCCAAAATCAAATACGACATCCCCCCTCAGGGCACAAATTTTCCGTAAGAATATCTTGTAGGAGGCGTGCCATGCGTGATGCAGAGTAGAATTATGAATTTTCTGCAGTGAAGCAACAGACCTTACAATTGCCATTTAAGTTTAAGCAATGCACTCAATAGGTGCGTCTGGGTATGATCAATTCCTAAACGAAACAACATGCCACCATTGCATGCACAACCACATGATGCAGGTTGCATTCTGTACCAATGCCGCACAGGCATTTTGGGGGCATTCAAAAGTTGGTGCAGTAAAAAGAGCTGGGGTACTGATCACGGTTGAGCTAACAATACAAAAATTCAATTTTCGATGAAACACTTGACCATGCGTTTGCAATTAGTTGTTGAGGTTCTGGTTGAACATAGCTCCATATATTTGAGGGCCAGATAGATCACCAAGTGGTTTTATTACATAATCAATTGTAATCATTTTCTTGCACACATTTTTCTAAATGAAGTGCCTCATTTACGTGAAAGGCATTTCTAACGGAAACTATATTTCCTTTTGAAGCAAAACAATGTACCATAGATCACGGGTGATAGTGCAAGGGGTGTTGAATAGTGCATTGGCCTTTAGATAGCGCCCCCAGCGTTATCAAATATGGCAAGTGTTGCGGAGCACGAGGGGTACGTAAGATAGGGCGGGGGGGAACTATTCACTTCAACTATACGCACGACCACAATGCAAAAGCATTGTCACACATTCTTACATCTCATTGCATGTGTTAGCACCCCAATGTTATCAAGTTCACTCCAACTAAATATTGCCACAACAGCCATCCTTCAATCAAACACCATGTCTTTAACAATCTTATTGTCTAGTTCCATACCACCATTACTCACATTAATAAAAAATAGGCTAGATAATACACTCTTAGCACAGTCTGCTCAAAATCCATTTATGTACTTTCAGAAAATGTGGTCCCAAAAGTACACAATTAGTACACATATTCACACAGTTTCAACCATGCATCCTATGAAACCGTGTAGTCTGCACAGTTGCTTGAGGGTACACGGTTGAAATTGTGTCGATGTGTGTACTGACTATGTATTTTTGGGACCACATTTGCCGAAAGTACATATTTGGATTTTGAGCAGACCGTGTCAGGACTGTGTCAGTTGGCCTGTATTTCCCTAGTGTCAAACCAAGGTCATTGGGATCTCCAAGCTATCTATAGTGCAGTACGACGTCCCAACGGCTGTTATTGGATGGCGTTGTGACCGGCGCCTGATGCAATGTTATGCAATGTTATGTAATGTGTGCCAGTCGCTTTGCCAATTAACCTGGCAATGGGGTTGGTGCAGCATAATGGAGCGAGTGACTTGTGGCATCCTTTCATATTTTTTTTCTGCCGTTTTTGGTTGTTGCCGTGAATGGCACCTTATGTGACGTGGCTGCTCGGAGTTAGGCTAAATTGGCGTTTTTGGGAGTGGTAATTAGTAATCTTTAAAAATCGACCTTTGGTAGGCTTATTTAGAAGCTCCTGATGCTCCTAGGCTTTTGAAATACCCAAATTTTTTAAGAATTGATAAAATTATGGCCCTGCGAAGTCGTAGTACTCAGGGTTGTAGATGGATAGCTTACCCAAGGTAGGGGCTAGTTCTTAAGCCTAGAGGGAGAAGGGTCAGTCGTGGGTGACATGGTGCTTGGACGCGCACTTGTATTGTCTTGTCTTGATGCAACGGTAATAGATCCACGATCGGGTATCGTGCATGCGGATATGTGCATGCGCATGCATTGAATTTGTGGAACTCTGCGAGCCAGCGAACCACCATTGCACTGCGCCGCCACCTCTCGCCGACAACAGGCTCAAGGGATCGATCCCCGTCGAGCATTGGGCCCACTGCGCGACCGTACAATCGGCTGCCCCGATTATGCCCACTGTCTGAGATGGAGAGACCGGCCAACCTCCAACGGCCGTGCTGCAAGGCAGGGCAAAACCAGCGCCTCTGGAAACCAGCGGCAGCCGCTGCGGCGGGGTTGCAACACCTTATGTTATATGCTAAGTTGGTGGGGCGCCGCTGCGCTTTGCTGCTGGTACGAAGGCTAGTGTGATAACGCGGTGGGGCGCTATTGAGTCAAGGACCTGATGTGGAACACGGGGGGTACAGAGATAGTGTGGGGGCATGCAAGATAGCGCCCCCCGCATTCCTAACATCACCCCTGATGTGGAACGCGGCGGGGGCGCTATCCTCCATGATCTATGGTACGTACATATAATAGGGAGGGCCGTAGAGTCGTTTTGCTGTGCGCCCATATCTGATAGGGCGTTAATGACGTGTTCTCCAAATTGTTGTTGTAGCAAAGAGATGAAAGCATTTGTGCCAAAATGAGCTCAAGCATGTGCTTCGATGATTGAATTTGCTGTGGAAGTGACAAATTACGATTTATTTTCCCTCTCTCTAGCTATGAATGATATTCCCTCGTTGTGCGTTAAAGGAAATTTGCAAGCACTTTAAGCAAACTTGCTATATGGGGCTATCATTGTAAGCACTGATGCAGGAATCTTGCAATCTTGATTAAGTTATATCATTAGCGCTAGCATGAGCTTTCAATGGCCACAAACTTCGTTCTGCTGCCACCACACAATTGGGTGGCATTGAGTTGCAGGGACCGAGCATCTGATGAAATCTTCTCATCAAGCCCACGACAGCAGCGTTCTCAGTTGACGCGCTCAGTGCGGGCGCCATTATGACACAAACAGGCGTGCATGACCTGCATTTATTGTGAGGTGTGCGGAAGATCGTTGGGCATTGTACAGCGCAACAAAGGCGCAAGGGCTGCGGAACGAGCGTCGTGGTTTCGGCACCAAGGCGGGCGTGCCAACTGCCTTGGTGGTGCCCATCTTACGAACCCATGGTTGCGTTCCAGGCATTGCCGGGGGTGAACTTCGAAACGCCCAGGATTGGCACTTGCGGCCCCTCTTTGACGGGACCTAAGGGCATCTGTGCAGTCACCCAAGGGGCACAGGGGACACGGAGGCTATCAGTGAAATCCTGGCGACGCTTTGGTCCCATCATCAGAGCTCCAACATGCCTCCCGTCGGCATCGATTGGGTCTGAAGCCCAGGTGACCCCGGGTTCTGTGCTGTCCTCGGGCCCATTGGAGGGACCGGCCAGTGCCTCCCATGCACGGGAGCAACCCCGCGTTGAACGGGGAATCTCTTTTCCCACCCGCTTTCTTGAACTCTCGCCCTCGTCTCTGTGCTGCCGATCATCCTCTGATGCTGCGATGGCACCCTCTTGATTTATCCGCGCCAGCCTCTTCGCCTCCCTCACGGTGATCGCAGGACTATTGCAACATCCCATCGCAGGCAGCTCCAGACTTACGACAGCGACCTTTGTCATCTGGGGTGCATTGCGGGGCCTGCACGCCTTTTTGATATCGGATTGGTATTTGGGGGCTGACGCGAGACTTGGACCATTGCAGACGCGATCTGTGATTCAGGCCGACGAGCAGCAAGGCGTCTCCACACAAAGGGTTCTGGTTGGCGACATCGGCGGCACCAATGCCCGGCTGGCATTGGCGGACGTCGGGCCGGATCAGGAAGTGTCCACCGTTTTTGAGAAGGTGGGGAGTCGATGATGATTGTGTGTTTGCTGTCCCAGCTTCTTGGCCCTTGAGGAGATTGTTCTGCCAATCCATGCATCAGCTGGTGCAGTGTGCAGCTGCGCCAGCCAAGGCAACGGACTGTTGTGTCTGCGAATGTTGAAGATCTGCAGTGGAAATCTGGATTTTGGGGACATGAACTGACAAAACTGGGGTGGACCTGCAGTGGTTTCCCACAAAAGATTACACCTCATTTGTCGATGTGCTGGACGCTTTGGTGGCGGAGGAATCTGTGCAAGTCGCTTCTCCCAGCGCTGCATGCTTCGCTGTTGCCGGGCCCGTGCAGAACGGAAGAGGGAAAATGACGAATCTGAAGTGGACGATTGATCGTCAGGAAATTGAGAAGAAATTCGGTTGGAGGTGGGTTCTGGGGGCTGGTGCATATAGTACAGCTGCTATACACCAGCATTTTGCAGCAGAGCATGAAATGGCAAACAGTTGCTTCAAGTGTGTTGTGCTTCTGGCACAACTGAACCAAATGAACAAATGTTTGTTGCCATGGCGTGCTCTAAATTCCAGAGAGTAAATTGGTACAAGTCCCCTTCCCCTGGAAGTTTTCCGCTGGCGACAGTTCTTCCCCAATGCGAAAGTTTTTGATAGGGCACGTTTCTGTTGCACAGAGTTGCAGTCATCAACGATTTTGAAGCCCAGGGCTACGGTGTTCTGGAGCTCGACGATGCTGACTTGCATATTGTCAACAAGGGGTCACCTGTTCCAGGGGTGGGTAGAAATGGGTATACTGTGTTTACCTTCTTCCAATCCAATCTGAGGAAATAAGAGTCATAGCAGGAAGCAAACCCACTCGTTTTGGACTTGCTGATAGAATACAGACAGCGGTGCAGTGAGAGTAGCACTCAGATGGTGCCACGAGCTGGCCATGTTTCGATTTTGTTAGTATCTGGGGTGCATGTCAGAAAAGTGAAATTGTACTCTTATCAGAAGCCTGACGTTTCATGGTGATAGTTGTCTATTTTGGTTTGTCAGCCAAGCCGACTTGACAGACAGAAGACAGTCCTTGCAATTTGCATGTTGCACATCGCGTATGAAAAGACATACTGCTTCTGTCAGGAATTAATTGTCCTCTATCTGAGAGACAAACGTCACTACAAGAACGGCCTCAAAATCACACCAGAACTCTAAAACGGACAGAGTGGGTCCCAAATCCCTCAACTGCCAATTTTCAGGAAGAAAAAGTGAGAAGTGACCCTATTGAGCATTGGACGAAAGGTAAATTTAAGCCAACTTGGGCTCAATAATTCAAAGCTTAGTAGATAACAGATCCTTGCTACAAAGTACTGCAAATCCTCGATTCTCAACAGATTGACTTGATTTTATGAGTGTATGCTCCAGACTCATAGGCATAGCTTGCAAAGGAGTTTCATTCTTTAAAAATCAAAGCCTCCAAGATGGAGAAGCAAGGCGCCAAAGTCATGAAGGACAATAAATTCCGGACAGAGGAAGCATATGCTTGCATGCAGAGTGAAGCTTTCATGTGTGCGTGCGACTTCCACATGATGAAATTTGAGTGTACATTGAGAGAAGAGTATGCAGCACTGCCAAGACACATTTTCAATGATAGAATAGACCTAAGAATTCTGTTTGCCCAGGCTCCTAAAGTTGTTATTGGGCCTGGTACTGGTCTTGGAGAAACCCAGCTGATGTGGGATGAGGGCCTCAATGACTACAGGGTGTGGCCATCCGAAGGCTCACATGCCGATTTTGCCCCAAGGGGAGCTGAGCAGGTTGCACTCATGAACTGGGTTGTGGAAGGACTGGGGTATTGTGAAATCGAACATGTGAGTGGTTGAATGTTAAAAACCTTCCCTGTTCCATCTGTTTACTGCAGGACATACTGTCAACCCTGAGACAGGAGGTGTGGTAGTTGTAGTTGTGTGGGTACCAGGTCTGCAGCCATAAGTCACATACAACACAGCATCCTCTTCATTTTCTTCATCTGCTCCTAAACCGGTTGTGACTTGCACAGCAGTGTTGCTAATGCACACAATAGCAAGAAGTGGCAATGTGGGGCAGCCATTAATGGACAGAAAAGTGACTGAAGTAGTCAATCACAACAAACAATGGGTGATTTGTTGAGTACATAGGGGATGCGCTGTCCTCCATTTTACTGGACCACGGCTGCACTTCGGTTTTTTGAGCAAAATGCATATCTTGCATTCTGTAATTTTGCTGATGTGCCCTGTGGCAAGTGAAGGGAGTGAGTGCTGGAGTAGCTTGGCCATCTTGGCAGTTGAGGCTTACTGGGTAGCACAGTTAGGAGAACTGTGGAAAGACAGGGAGTTCGGGTTCTGGATGTTGAGCAGCAGCCTGTCTTGATGCCTTGCTGACAACTGGCCTATACCTAAATTGACAAACAGGTCTTGTGTGAATTAATCAACAGGTGTTGCGAGTGGTTTCTGCAACAATTTGCTTCATGAATGTATCACGACAATATTGTGCTGGATCATAGGTAGCATGTGGCAGTGGAATTGAGAGGATCTATGCATTCCTGACGAGGCCAGAAGGCGTCACAGCGCTAGGCAAATTCCCAAAGAAGGTGGGCTTCCTCTCATTGACTGGTATCTTTATTTGTGTTTTGAACTAGTTGCACAGGACAGGTTGCATTTTCCTCATGCGATACTTGGGCATGTGTTTGTGTGCCAAGGCCACTTCGTTGGGAGGCGATGCAAAGATTCTTGCAAGAAATGGGCCCTGCAAAGTACTTGTCCCTTTGAGCAACTGTGTTGCCAGTGCCATGAAAATCTTGTCAAACCCCACATGCTTGAGAAGGGGCATGCAAACACCGGAAGATGTGCAGCGAGAAACTTGCAGACTGTGGCCATCTGTAGTATCTTTCCTGTTGCAAATCCACACGCGTTGCACTTGTCAAGATGATGCAAGCAAGTGCCCTTGCACACGTTTGGCGATGCGGTTCGCATTTGTCTTGTACCAACATCTGTTCATAAAAACAGATCATGCTTTCCTTTAATCACCATCATGTTACCAGGCGCCGATGTGTTGGTGTGCTAAGTCCACCCTGTTTATTGATGCTGTCTGTTGTAAAGGCGAGAGACATCTCTCGAGAAGCCCTGGATGGTAGTAACTCGGATGCTGTAGCAGCGGTGGATATCATGCTTGCTGTTGTTGGTGCGGAGGCTGGACACATGGCACTGAGAAGTCTGGCAAGAGGTAGGTTTTCCGGCACACCTGAGAGCTGGCGCAGAACAGGACACGAGTGCATGCCCAACGTATGTGACATCGACGGCAATGTTGCCCACTGTAGGAGTGCCAGTTGGCACATAGTGGGATGTACAGTGCGCCATCGATGAACCCTGTCACTTCTGACTTTCCATCAGAGCATCCGAATTCTAAATAGAAGGTAGCTGCCAGCAGCCAAAATCTTAGTAGCTCTGTGCTTTCTGCATTTGTGCCAAAGCAAGTCAATACCATCTTTGCAGTGCATGCAAGAAGCAGCACAATATGCAGTGGTGCTAATGCTTTTGCCCATTTGTATGCTCTGATCTTGGCTTCTTCCACAGGAGGCGCATCTTGTTTCATGGGTGCCATTCATGGCTTTCTTTTCAGGAGCAAGAGTTGCTAGAAACTCTATGAGACTGAATGGGAACGTAGTGATCGACACACTGATACAGGGGTCATATATGGGTATTTGGCACTGCAGGAAATTGCATGGTCTGTGTTGGACCTCCACTTGTTGCCACCAGAATTGAACAAAGAATCTGTTGGTGCGCACAATTTTGGGACTTGCGTTTCGTTCAGCTTCTGTTTGGTGTGGCTGCATACATCGACTATGTGCTCAAGTGTCGCAGGCTGCCTTTTGTTGATGCTTCAATTGGTTAGGATGTTCGTTTGGCACGTTGCAGACTTGTTTGTTTTGTCCACCGGTCACTGAACAGTATCCTTTTGGGCACCAGGCTGGACTTTTGATCATTAACTTGTTTACTCAGAATCGTCACGTAGAAAACCAGTGCTTTTGGGACATGGCCACTGTGTAGGATGTCAGCTTGGCAGCTTCGATGGATGGCATGCAATTCCTGTGTACATTGAGACCTGAATATGGAATGAGGACCTGAACGGTTGGATCGCAACACAAAAGCTTCACTTGTGCTGTGCCTGCAGTCTGCCACTGCTCCAGTACCAGTTCGTTCTGGAAGGTAGCTTCCAGTACGAAATTGTGTTTATTCCAGGCATTGACAGCAGGATTGTTTGTCATCAGTGCCATTCATGTGGAGTTCATGCTGCCTGTCCATGTTGCATTGCAGCTGAAAGCAAATAACACTACCCAATTGTCCCTCTCTAGATCTTCCTTGTTGGGGTTTCTTTTTGTTCATGATAACCCTGTCGCGTAGTTGTACATTGAGTTAACAGATGGGTTTGTGCCCAGGGGGTGTATACATTGCAGGAGGGATATGCCCCAAACTCCTGGACCGAGTGAAGACGGGGGTGCTGCAGGAGGCATTCCTGCACAAAGGCAGCCGCTTTCACAGCCTGCTGAAGGACATCAGAGTTTGTGTAGTGAAGCAGCAGGATGTTGGGCTGCTTGGAGCCAGGCGCTTTGCAATGCGACTCCTGGACAGTGAGTGAGACAGCCATCTGAACGATCGAACGTGGCCTGCACCGCAGTCTTGTATTTGGTATCCCAAAATTTACCTTCTGATGATGTCGGCACCTCACTGTGAAGAGCACGATTGTAGCCAATGCATGCACAGGTTGAGGTACATTGTTCAACATATGTTGGTTTAATAACATAGCTGGTGTGCGGATTAGATATTGCATGCAGTCGGACAAATCTGTCAGTTATGCGCTCCGTTAGCAGCTGGCAGTGAAGCGGCACTCGTGAGGGCTGTGGCAGGCGTCGGCAATAGTGGGTGCTGTGAGGCGCTTCTGGGCGGGAGCGGGGAGCTTAGACCGATGCCATGAGACAAAGGCAGTTGTAGAGCAGCAAACAACAGCTGTGGTAAAGAGAAACGTAATAAGAGCGACCCATGATAGTTACTAGCCATGGGATGGGTAGCTCTGGATAGCCAGGATCCATGGATGGGCATCAAAATAGACGCGATTGCTGTCTACCCCCTTTTTGCTGTACTCTGGTTTTCCATGTCGTGGAGGCAGCTGAAGCCAGCAGCAGGCCACTTCGCAGAAAGCCACCAACTGCTGCATCTTTGCTGTACTGATGTATGTGAATCTATTTGGATCAGGATATGCACCTGGATTGAACCATCGATGAGTGCGCGCTTCATGAGCGAAATTGCTGCCTTTGTCCTGTGCTTTACAGTGCATCTGCAAAAGCCCAACAAAACTGCAAGCAAAACAGCCACTGTGCACGTCATTGGTAGAAAGCGAATTCCGTATCTGAACCTTTGACGTTCGCCTTGTACCCTTTGTCGATGTCCTTGGGCAGAATAACATACCTGGAGGACAGTAGCAGGCTGTGCGTCAGCAAGTCGAGAGGAAACGCATGTCTTCAACCAAACCCCCCACCCCCCCCCCCGCCTCACCTCTCTTCAATGTTTTCTATCAGCGTCCACATCACTACATAATACAGAACATAAGGTGGCGATCCACAATACCGTAACCTGCAGCGTACAGCAAGCAGACAGACCTCACTAGGTTTCCCCATTTCAGACAGACCTCACTAGGTTTCCCCATTTCAGCAAGTGTTCACAGGATACCCACTTCCTTGGGAGAACCTGATCGCGTGACAACTGGCAATGAAAAACTGGCTCACATCAAACAAAAGGCCCCCAAGTAGCGGAGGACAACAGCCTTTATGCCCACGCCATGTTGTGCATCCGTCCTCCCACACCACCACCCTGTTTTTGTCATCATCTAAAAATCTAACATACCAAGACGAGGAGGTAACCACCAGCTCCTTACGTTTACCTGTTTTTCCTGACAGCATGCATCCCTGCCTCCTGGGTGATGGAGGCAATGTCGGCCGCACTGATTTTGTCTGGCCGGGACACGTAGTCCTCCAAGTCCACTTCATCACTCAGATTCATCTTGTTGGTACAGACCTGAGACGTTGGACAGCGACGTAGTATTGGTAAATTTGCAATTCTATTAAGAGCACAGATGTTCATCCAGCAGGGTGTGGTGTTGCAACTGCAAATGGGTCCATTTTTATCGGAGGTCTTCATGTCTGATGGCGAATCCAGTGGGTGACGGCATGGACTGAATACCAAAACCTGCAAACCAACCTGCACTGGCCCGCACCACCACGGGGGTCAAGGGGATGGGAAACTACCTTTCTTGGTGGCAAGGGTACAAGAGTACACGAAGCACGAGTACAAGAGTGTGGACCTGCGAATTCCCCAGAAAGGTTGCCAGGATGAAGTGGAACCACAAAAGATGCTTTCAAGCTGACCAGTAGCGCATCTGCATCAAGAACGGCTTGCCTTCCACACAGGGTCACACCTGGAAAATCAACCTCTTCTCCCGTCTGTCTGGCATTGGAAACTCGATCTTCCTGTCCAGCCGCCCAGGACGCAACAGCGCTGGATCTAGTGTGTCGTGCCGGTTGGTGGCCATTATGACCTTGACATTTGTGTTTTGATCAAAGCCATCCATTTGATTGAGCAGCTCCATCAAGATGCGCTGCACCTCGCGATCAGCCCCAGTCTGTGCGTCGAAACGGGCTGTGGCAATGGCATCCACCTCGTCGATGAATATGATCGCAGGCGAGTGCTCTTTGGCCAACCTGAAAACGTCACGTACCATCCTGGGCCCCTACACATCAACAGCCACCCACTGTCTCCATAGATTCATGCTGGTGACAGCACGTGAACTGAATGTGCACACACACCCATCCTCAGGTGCACAAAATGTGAGATCGATGGACAGCATGCTTTTGTGTTACACTGATTGGAATCTGTGATGTCTTGCCCCAAGGGAGGATCTGAGTTTTAAGAGGATAGTTCTTTGGCGGCTCCTTGTGTTTCTTATGCGCTGTTTGCAGTGATGTAATGTAGTTGCCCTAAAACACATCAAGAAAGCCCAATGCCAAATATTGCTTAATGGCATGTGGGTATTTCCGTTGAAGATATTCCTTCCATGTCTTAAGGAGCCCATAACATTTTACGGAGTACGGGCCCATTTAAAAACCGCACACTGCCAGTGTCACGGCAAACGAAACAGCAGGTTAAAGCACACACCTCGCCCAGGTACTTTTGAACGAACTCTGACCCCACCACCCTGATAAATGCAGCAGTGGTGTGGTGTGCAACAGCTTTTGCAAGCATGGTTTTTCCTGTGCCAGGGGGGCCATACAGGAGGACCCCTCGAGGAGGGTCGATGCCGATCTGCTGGTAAAGGTCCTGGTGGGTGAGCGGCAGCTCAACAGCTTCCCGAATCTCTTGCTTCTGAATGTCCAAGCCACCAATATCCTGGCAAAATAAAAAAACGATGTCCTTAAGTGGAGCAGCACCAACACAACACAGAACATGCGATGCTCACGTCTGTTGATGCAAAAAGGCCACCAAATGCCCCTAACATTCCTTGTCGAGTATTTCGAGGTCGTCCTCCTGAATCAATACTGTTTGGTTGTTGCTTATTATCTGTGACAGATCACACTTGCAAAGGTCAATAAATTCGAGAGCTTGCTTTCTGTTTTGATGTGGGAATTCAGGGCTTCCCACTTTCCATTGCATTCTGTATAAGGTGGCTGAAAACAGAAGCCTCCAAGGTGGCAACTGCAGGGAATGGGTGACGGCAAGTGGACATCCATGATCAAGATCTAAACAGACCGGCTGTGGACAAGCACTGAGGGCACAACTGAACATGCCAGAGCTTCCAAGATAACTCAACAACGCACACAGGAGTGGCGATGCACAAATGGGAAGATTGCAGGCTCCCCAACCTCTGGCTGGTGCGCGCGTTTTCAGTGGGCCCCAAGAAGACACCACCGATTGTCAAGTGAAAACATGCCTCACCCTTGTATTCCGCAGTCCTGTAAAATTCCCTTTGGCAAGACAAAGTGAGGCCCTTGCACCCTGGAGGCGATGACAGGCGCGTATACATCCAACAAGGTTTTATGTCCCACATGCATTCATTGTATCCGCTGGCCACCCATGTGGTCAAGCAGTGTTGCGTGATTGATGTTCCGAGCCTGGTGAGTTGATTGATCCAAGCTGTTTTGGAAGGGATTGTCGACGCAAAATTCCAAAGCCACCCTCATATGCAGGCACACCTGATACGTGACATCTGGCTTCTCAGCATCGGACAACATGGATATACTCGAATCTGCTTCGGGGGGCAAAAGGTCGACAAGGGCGTTGGAATGACGGTGCAGCGCCACTGATGCTGACGGCTTCAAGAGCTCACGGTTGAGGGTGCTCAACACACGGACGTAGTAGTTGGACCCCGTCGTTGATCCCACGATCCCCGAGTGTGCGTCCACCATCTCCAAGAATTGGCCAATCACCAGAGGCACGGATTGAATTCTCTTCACTTCCTCTTGTGCCCTCAACAGCTCGCGTTTCAGGTTCCGCTGCTCCTCCTTGATGTAGCCCTCCTGGAAAAGGCAGCCAAAACTGAAGGGGGCCTTCCCATGTGAACATGGCGACTGCCGATTTCTCGAATCCACTTCGGAACAGCAGCCCGCGTTTCCACGAAAACAGGAATGCGAGCGCGATCAACGCCACCACAGTGCTGATGGCGAGCAAGTCGCCCTGGCAGTCCTCGGATCACGAGTGCCTGTCTTCCTCACTGAGTACCTGAATTTCCAAAAATTCCAGCTCTCTCTGCAGGGTCTTCAGCTTCGTGTACAGATCATCGGCTTCCTCATCTGCCGCCGCGCTGTCGACGTCCATTGCGGAGGCGCCGGCGACGGGCACTGGCACCGGCCGCGCCGACAGGGTGGATGCCGACATGAACGTCCCAGACCTTGGCAGGGTTGTGGTGGTGGTGGGATCGTATTCGGGTCGAAGGCCGCAGGCTCTGATAGCGGGGCTTATGCGACTGTAAAGCGCTCCGCGACCGGCAGGGACCTGGCTGTACGCCAGCGGAGGCAGCCGGGTGGGGGAAGGCAGCACGCAGTATTTCACACACAAACTGTGGACTTGGGACGACTGCGGGGTGGAAGCACCTCTGGACTGGTTACTGAAGCAAGGGTCAAGTGTGTGCCCAACTTAGCAGTTCAAAACAAGGGAAAAAGACACTTAGAGCATCTTTATCGGTGGGTGCTGTAGTTCCGGCGGAGCTGTTCGGCTATCCGAATAGCACCGCACGTCGAAATACCATCATTAGAGCATCTGTATCGGTGGGTGCTATTGTCCCGGCGGAGCTATTCGGCTATCCAAATAGCACCGCACGTAAAAAAAACATCATTAACGGTTGGGGAGCAGTAGCACCCCAATAGCACCCCCGGAGCTATTTGGCGCCGAGCGGCGCTATTTTGGCCCCAAATAACACTGCTCAGGGCCGAATAGCACCCCAAAATAGCTCCGGTGCTATTCGCGCTGAACATTGTAGTGCTGCCGTGATGCTATTCGGCGCAGGCATAGCACCCACCATTGTGGATGCGCGCAGGGGAGCAGCAGCACCAGCGCTATTCGGCAAATGCCTCTTTAGTAAGGTGGCACGGCAGCCAATGAGAACCGTTCCTAGATAGCTCCGCCTGTGCAATAGCGTCGACCAATAAAGATGCTCTTAATAACAGTTGGGGAGCAGTACCACCCCAATAGCACCCCCGGAGCCTTCCGGCACCGAACGGCACTATTTTGGCCCCGAATAGCACCCCAAATAGCTCTGGTGCTATTCGCGCAGAATATTGTAGTGTTGCCATGATGCTATTCGCATAGGCATAGCACCCGCCATTGTGGATGCGTGCGGGGGAGCAATAGCACCGGTGCTAATCGGCAAATGGCGTCTTAGTAAAGTGGCACGGCAACCAATGAGAACCGTTCCTGGATAGCTCCGCCAGTGCAATAGCACCGATCGATAAAGATGCTCTTAAGAGAGACCCCCTATTGGGGTGCTATTGCTCCCCAGCCGTTAATGACAATTTTTGGATGTGCGGTGCCATTCGGATGGCCGAATAGCTCCGCCGGGACAATAACACCCACCAATAAAGATGCTCTAAGGACTAGCAAACTACTGGAATGTAGAATGCTCAAAACGAACAAATCTAAAATTTTATTGCAGAGGCAAGGTAATTGAATCACGGCATATCTAAAGGTGCTGTTCGCATGGGGTAATTAGCTGTAAGGGGTGACGTCCCCTTTTGGCCAGTTGGGAAATGGCCCGTTCAACCCCGTTCGATTCGGGGACCTGATTTGAAGTCTGGTCGGAACTTGTAGCACAACTTTGATTGCAAATTGGTTTGGTGTCTTTGCATTTATACCTGCCTTCCCAAGGCATCCCAAGGGTCATGCCAGAAATAGGATGAGTCATCCTATTTCTGGCATACCCGCTAGGTTTCAATTCAAGTCCGTCCGTCCTTCGCTCTCCTGTTCACTGACCCGTTGAGCCCCCAAGGTCCACTGGCCCTCATCCTTTGGAATCCATCCCGTTTAAATCCCAAAAACCACTCCCTTTGGTGCTGAGCGTGTTTGAGCAACATGGGGCAACATGCCCGTCCATGTGATATGGTTACTTGAGTTTAGGTAGTTATTGGCCTTTCCTAGAGTGCTAATTATGTAATTGTGGAAATGTAACTTTTGGGGTGTTATTTCGAGCTTCCTGGTTCCAACGCGCTTTTAAACGCCAGATTCTGTTCAGAAACGGCGAAGATATGGCCTCTTGAAATCGTAGTATTTACTAAATACAATTTAGGGGCAGGGGGTTGGGTGTTAGATGCTTGGAATTAGAGGACAATAGGTCGATCGTAGGTGAATGGTGGACGGTGACGATGTGCCTGGACGCGCACTTGACTTATCTTGTTTTGATGTGACAGCGATGGACCGCGACCGGGCATCGCATATGCAGATTTGCGCGCACGCATGTAGTGAATTCGTGTAACCGTTCTGGCCCACTCTTTGACCTCCTGCGAGCCAGCGAACTACCGCCTTGCTGCGCCGCCACCTCTCGCCGATAGCAGGCCCCGGGGATCGATCCCTGTCGAGCATTGGGCCCACCGCGCGACCACCAATTCGATTGCCCTGGATACGCCCACCGTCCGAGGTGGAGATAACCGGTTAACCTCCAACAGCCGAGCCGTAGGGCAGGGCGACCCCCATGCCTCCAGAAACCAGCGGCTGCTGATGGGGCCGCAACAAATTGGTTTCGGAGCGCGAAGCCCAGAGCCGGGAGCTGAGCGAGAGGCACAGCAACCCAGAGTGACCACACGGTTTGACAGGTCTGCGGATTCTAGAAGCCTCCAGCACTCCAGGCAGTGGTCAGCACCTCTGCAGGTGCTGAATCACAGTGCTGTGTGCCTGCGGGAGTTTGTTTTGCGAGCCAGAGGTAGACGTGGCCACTCAGCTTCTTTTTCTGTTATTTTACATCTGTAATTTTTTGGAACACAAACAATCTGTCCGTCCATTTTCTGCCACTTTTCCGGGGCCGGGTTTCCGTAGCCGTTCATACCATGTCAGCTTTCAATTTTCTGGCTCTTGAGCTGTCCATCAAGGGGGTGTTTGTAGCCAGCGGTTTTTGTAAAAGCGCTTTTTTTCTGTTGTCTTTCTGAGCGTTCTGTTGCTATCCGTTAGGGACTTTGAGATTCCGGTAGTGTTCCGTTAACGGACCAATGTTGGTCAACGGCAGTTTCTGTTGGAGCCAATTTTTTCCAAGCGGATTTTTTCTCTGTGTCCAGCAACCTTTGCCTTCAGATTCGGACCACAGCACTGATATAACGAGTTCCAATATTTCAACATGTTTAAACAACGCATGTCTACCTATTTGCAGTCCACGCCATCATAAATAAATATGCATGAATAAATAAATATACATAAATGCTGCCTCGGCCGTGTTGTGTAAACTACAAGGGGGTAGTCCGTTTACTCCAATTATTCATTGGGAAATAACAATTGGCATGAGATTGTACCTATATGGGACAGAGGAGGCTGTTCGCTTTCCACAGGTGTTTGGATTATCCCAAACAGGTTAGTGGTAGTGAAGTTATGGCTAGACAAAGTTGCAGTACTTAAGGTGGGGCCCCTACCGTACTCGGGGATGAGATACTATCGGTATGGGTACATTCGATATTGTTCTATCGATTGTGTACCGCTGCATGCAGGGGTTATGTGACCGGCCCCGCACGACAGCCTGTAATTCCATTCGTGCCCACTCGCCTTCCAGCGGCTGCACCCGTAGGCCGCAAGGCGCCGCGCGCACCCACTGCGCGTAGGGCCGCCCTGCGCCCGGCCAATCCGCAGGCCTGGGCCCACACTGCGCATCCGAAGAAGACGAGCGCCCCGCAAAGCCCGCCGGCCATGCGGCGGAGGGGGCCACGCGGCCCCATCGGGCGCCTCGGTGGGAGCATCGCCCGCGAACACACCGAAAACCACACCAGGTGGTTTCTGTTGTGGAGCTACTTGGGGGCAGGCAGTTAATGGTGTTTTCTGCAGTTATATTACGTAATCTCGCTGAGTCATCTTTATTTACGGTTTACTTATGATTTCCTGGTTCCAACGCTTCGTTCAGCACTCAGTTCTCAGGAGTATGGAGGAAGATACGGCCTCTTGAAGATGTAGTACTTTGAGGCCAGGTGCTGGGTGGGGATTGTTGGAATTAGAGCTAGATTAGATTGATTATAGGTGACGGAGGGGCGCTGGTACACGGTCCGTACATTACACTGTGTTGTCTTGTCTGATGTGACGCGATGGACCCGCGACCGGGCATCGCGCAGGTACATTGGATGCGCGCCGCGTTGTGTCAGACTGTAACCGCATTCGGGCCCCCTCTCTGCCCCGCCGCGAGGCAGCGAACCACCGTACGCCGCCGCGACTCCACCGCCTGCACACGGCAGGCTTCGGGGAAGGTCCCCGAGCGTCCCAAGGGCCCACCGCGCTACCGAAGAAACGAGCACCCCGCCAACGCCCGCCGCAATCCGGCGGAGAGGCGCGGCATCGAGGCCGCGCCATCGGGTGCGGCGACCGCCCCCAAACTCCGGAAACCAGCGGCCGCCTGCGGGCCGCAACAAGTGGTTTCGGAGCGGAGCCGAAGCCGGGAGCCAAGCAGGACGCGGCGGCAAGACGGAGACCCAAGAGGCGTGGCCATTCGCCGCAGAATCGCCGCGCCAGAGCCAGCCCATCCAACCGCGGCCGCGGAGGCGATCAGCCCGATCCGGGGGCTGAATCGCCGGGGAGATCCGCGGCCATCGAGCCCGCGCCCCGATTGGAAAATCCGCGGGACCATCCGACCGGCGCGCGGAGAGAGCCGGCGAGAGCCGTCCAAGGGGGTGACCAGCAGGTGGCCAGCCCCCGGAGGAGCCGCCCTAGACGCTCAACGCGCAGCCGAACACGCGAGGTCCGGGCCAGCCTAAGCTCTTTGGCAGTTGGGAGACCGCAGACGTCAGTCAAATGTAGCCGCACGCGCCAAGGTGCTGTGACTCACCCACCGTGAAGGAGCAGAAAAAGGAGCAGACAGGTGACTAAGCCCAAAAGAGGGCAGGGCCCCAAGAAACAAGACGATTACCACCCGCCTAAGAAAAGGGGGTGAAGGACCTGCCCTAGAAGTGGGGGTCAATCTGCTGCTTCAAATTGTGATGCAGGTACTGCAGGCGGGCCACAACTAGGCCGCTCTGCAAGGAAGATTGGGGTCCAGTTCAGGGGAACTGGGGGGAGATTCGGCACGGCAATAGGCAGGCCCTTCGGGGTCCAGAGATGCCCCTGCCTAGTGGCAGGTATCCCCCAGGGAACCGGCTGGCGAGGTGAGCCCAGTGGCCACCTCAGGTACACAGATCTGACCCACCCCGGTGATGCTTGGTGGGCAGATCTTAGCACAATAGACGAGGCTGGGGGTGCCACAGGCCAACCCAGAATGGCCATAGCAGGCCGCCTCTCCGTACTCCCCTCGTCCCAGGCACGGGACATCAGGCTAGATTACTGCGTGGAAGTTGGGACTAGGGCACATTTGTACTGCACTAACCGGTACCCGGGGGTATCGACAACCCCCTACGGTAACCGGCCCAAGAGGGCTACGATTACATTAGTGTAGGGGTTAAAGTTGCTATACCGGCACTAGGGCGGTGGCCACCGGTACCTGGGGTACCCTCAGGTACCGGCGCTCGGGTGTGGCCCCAAGTACGTAGTACTTGGGGTCCGGTGCTGGGTCCCGGCTTAATGGCCTTCGAGCGCCCGTACTGGCAGGCTTCTCTCACCCCCTGTTGCGCGCTGCCGCGCAACATCTGGTTTCGGAGCCGGGTTCCCGTGAACCCGGCGACCTTTTTCAGCCCCACCCCTCCCTCGCGGTGCGGCCCCTCCCCCTCCGTTGCTGGGCCACGCCGCCTCCCTTCGATCGCCGGCGTCGCCGAATCCCGGCCATTTTTCGCCCACCCCATCGCCATGTCCGAGGAGGCAACTTCCGGCCAGATCATCGGCGGCGACGGGGACGATCGGCTGCTCCCAGCCGTTTCTGCGGCGCCGCCGGCGGGCGTGGTCTCCATGCAGCCGATCGCCACGCCCCTCCAGGCCCATTCGGCCGAGGGGGGCACGATTTTCGAATCGGCTGGAGGCGACCTGCCCCCCACCTCCTTCCATTACCGGGCGAGTACACCCCCGCCGGTGCGCCCGCTTGCTGGGGCACCCGATGCTTTGTCTCGCAGCCCGAACCGGCCCCCGCGCCCCGCTGCTTTGGGGCCCCCTGCTCTGCCTGATGCCCGTGCTTTGGCGGGCCAACTCCTCCCTTTCTTGGAGGAGCATCTCCACCATCTGTTGGCGGGAATGGGCTCCTTCCGCAGCCCTCCCTCCTTGCCGCCTGCTGGCTCGATCGCGGCCACCACCCCCCCAGCCTCCCTACCACTGTTTTTGGTGGCTGCTGTGGGCTCCATCTCGGGGCCAGGAATCGCAATTCCGGCCACCGTAATGGCCTCTGTGGCGACCGCCCCTCTGGCCCCCCCCGCCTTGGGCTTGGCGGCGTCTTCCGGCCTTGGGGATCCGCTGGCTTCCCAGTTTGGCTCCTTGCTGTTTCCTGCTTCGGGATCCCGGGGAGAGGCTCTGGCTGTGCCCCCCCTAGCGGTTCTACCACAGGTTGCCCCCCCCTCTCTTGGATCGGCGTCCACCGACGAGCTTTCTCGTCAGGTGGTGTTCCTTCAAGGCCAGCTCTCCGCCCTGGAGGCCTACCCTCGCGGGCCCGCTGCTGGTACCTCCGGATCCCCTCCTCTGCCTCGGGGGGTTCCTTCGCTCCCGACCTTCTCTGGCGATCCCAAGGGCGATCGGTGGGACCAGTTTCTGGTCCACTTCGACGCCCACTGCTGCCTCTGCCACCGCGACCAGGACGATGCCTACCGCATTAACCTGCTCCCGGTCCTTCTCAAGGGGGCAGCTGCGGCCCACTGGCGCCTGCATCTGCAGGCCAATCCCGCACCCTCTACCTGGGAGGAGGCCCAGGCCATTATGCGGTGCGGTCCCTTCGCGCGTCCCCCCACCCTGCTCGGGCTCACCCTCCAGATCCAGGAGTTGGCGGCCCGGGCCCCTGCCACCGTCTTCGAGTTTCTCACCCGAATGGATACGCTCTTCGGTGAGCGGGGTGCCGCGGGGGCTGCTATTCCCGAGATCGACCGGATCTTTTGGGTTTACAGCAGCCTCCCTGAGCCGCTCCGCACGCGTTTGTTGGCTGACCCTGCGGGCCAGGCTTGGGGGGCCCAGTCGCACCAGCAGTTCCGGCAGCTGTTATGGTCGTTCATTCATCATGACCCTGCTCTGGGCCGGATTGCCAGTCGTTCTGCTGCTGTTCGTTCTTTGTCTGTGAGTGATCGCCCAGGTGATCGATCCCTGACGGGGCGCAAGCGCCCCTTTGATGGCGCGGGGGCTTCCCGCCCTCCACTTCGCAGTCGCCGTGGCTCCGATCTCCCACCTGGGGATTCGGCTGAGGGTGTGCCCCTGGCGGGCCGCCTCCCCCATGCCCTCTGGCTAGCCACCCGCGCCCGGGGTCCACATGGCGCTTGCGTTTGGTGCTGGGAGGAGTACACCCAGCCCCGCCGGCGGAGCGACCTGCCTCATTGCGCCTTCCAGCGGGACCACCATCGCCGCCTGCCCCCTCCGGACTGGCTGGTGAGTCTCCCTGCCTTTCCCCAGTGGTGCTCTCGGTTATCTGTCCCCCTTGGGCTTGTGGCACCTCTGTTGAGCACGGGCTTGCCTGCTGCTTCTCTCCCGCCTGCCTTGTCCTCGGGAATCTTTGGCCCTCCGCTCTTGTCTTGCTATTCTGAGGCGGATCCTCAAGGGGCGCTTGCTTCTTTTTCGCTCCCCCCGCTTCCCCCCTTGTCTGATCTACCTCCCTCTCCGTCTCTCGGAGGTCCGGCGTCCTCTCCCCCGATCCTCGATCTTGTCTCGCATTTGATCCTGCTCTCCTCCTCCGCGGCCATCTCTTCGGGCCCTCTTGGCTCCCCTGCCGCCCCGGGATCGCCCCCTGCGCTGGCCTCCCTCTCCCCCTTGGGGCCTGTATCCCCCTTGGGTAATTTGGGTTCTGAATTCTCGCCTCCGCTCGCGACACTTGTGGCCCCCTTGGACCTACCTCCTTGTGCCGGGCCTTCGGGATCTGATCCCCCACGATTCCCTGCCGCCTTACGCGATCTGCCTCTCCTTACGGCGCTCGTTCCCGGTGCGCCCCCCGCAGCCGCTGCTCGGCCTTGGCGCTTGATCCAATCTGATCTACTCACCCACCGCCGTCCCCGCTCGGGTTGTGCGGTCCGACCCTCCTCGCCTCCCCCACTCCCTGTTTCAGGCTCGGCTCCCTCGCCCGGGCCCAGAGGTGGGCCGTCCAGGAACGGGGACGGACTAGGAACGGGGACGGGGACGGGAACGGGGACGGACCGGAGTCCGTCCCCGTCCTTGGGCCGGCAGGCCCAAGAACGGCCAGGGACGGCTCCGTCCCTGGCTGGGAACGGACTGGGACGGATCTGGGACGGTATGGCCCACCTAGGAGTCCGTTCTTGTACTGCCCAAGGCCGGTCTAGAGTCCGTTCCAGGCCGTTCCGAAGGCCGTTCCAGGCCGTTCTGGAACCCGTTCTAGAAGCCGCTCCACAATACATAACAACATCAAATTCATGCGTGGACCAATAAGAATGCAGCGATCAGATTTGACGCATGGGCCGCGCGCCCCACGGTCCACAAACGTGGTGCCCCTGCCCCCCTGTGACACAGTTTGCGCCTGTTGCGATGGGTGGCAAGACCAAGCAGACGCAGCGGCGGCGGCAGGTGAAGGCGGAGGAGTCACGGCCCCCGGCCCGACATCACCAAGGCGGCCCCCCACAGCCTGCGGCAGGGGATGCCCGGGGCCAGACAGAGGGGCGCCCGGAAAGGCGGTCCCCCACCCCCCAAGGTGAGGGATCCGGGCATGCGGGGGGGGCGGTGGCAGCGGCAGGGGGGGAAGGCCAGGGGGCGTCTGTTGGCGGCAGCGCCCCACTCCCGGACCTGTTTGACTTTTCGCATTTGGTGGCGGGGGGCCTGGGGGACTCGGATTTGGAACCCAGCACGGAGGGGGCTCTGAACCTACAACAACTGCCAGCTGTTGGGGCATCTGAAGGGTTGTTGCCGGCCGGGGATCCCGAGGGGGCGTCTGTGAGTGGCAGGGTGGGGTCTGCATCTGTGCCGATGGCGACACCTAGGGGCCCATTGATGGCATCGGGGGCCGCCTCTGGAAGCGGGGTAAAATGCGCGGCCGGCGGCGAGGGTGGGAATGCACCCTCAAGGGCAAAGCGGGCCCAAACGGAGGGAGGGGGTGGGGTGGGGGTCGCCTCTGGCAGCAATAGGTGTGTGGCCCCATCATTGGGGCTTGGGCAGAGTGGCAGCAGGTGGGTGAAGCCATTGTATATGGAAGAGGAGGGGCGGCCTGGCATCCTTGCAAGATACGACAGTGTTACGGGGAAGGAAGACGACCACAACAAGATCATTTGCCGCATATGCGACAAAGGGATTTCCTTCAAGTCGTCATCCTTCTCGACTGCGAAAAAGCATATGGGGCACCACAAGGTCATGCGACGGACGCTGTCCGTTGCCGTGGAGCTGGCAAACAAAGCACGGGCGGATGGTGTCGCTTTTCCCATGGCTGAGTTTCTTGCGCGGACGGCTGAGGAGGGCCGTGAGGTGGGAGTGGCACATTACATGTAGCAGGAGGCCTTTGCCACAGGAACCGCCCCGTGGCAGCAAATGCGGTCAGCGATCACCCGCTGGATGTCAGCGATAGCATTCAACTATCCGTTGTTGAGTCTCCAAACTTCCGCCGCATGTGCAAGGCACTCAACGGCTGCTACCCCTCCTTCAGCTGGAAGCCCGTCACCAACGAAGTCCGCTATCACCACGTCGTCGCATGCATTGTGTGCAATATGTTCTGTTGTCCCATGGTGTCCATGTGATACAGTCCGCAGCACACAACTGTGTCAGTTGTCAGCTTGAAAATAGTGTTTTTGTTGTTATTGCAGGTGGCATCCATGCACCGTCAGGCGGTGCAGAAGCTCCGGGGGATGGAGGAGTGGAATAAGGTGCGGCCAGCCTTCACCTGCGACCTTTGGCGCTCTCGCACGCGGCGAGAGTATTTTTTAATGACCATGCATTGGGTGGAGGAGACGCACCAGCATGACGGCCATGCCAACCGCCAGTGGCGGTTGCGGAGCAGGTGCATGGGGTCAGTGCCTGTGGAGGCGGAGAGCATCACGGCTGAAGGTGAGAGGCTGTGCAGCGAATGGGTAGCAGTGACTACCCAACTGGCAGCTGGTCGTGTTGTTTGTTATTTGTGATATTCGCCTTTGTTGCTTGTCACAAGCAGTTTTTGTATGCAGTGGTGGTGGACCTGGCCCGCAAGGAGCTGGAGAAGTATGGGATGATGGGGTGAATGGGCAGCAGTGACTGCCCAAGTACCAGCTGGTCGAGTGGTTTGTTGCTTGTCACAATGTGTTTGTGTATGCAGTGGTGGTGGACCTGGCCCACAAGGAGCTGGAGAAGTATGGGATGACCGGCTGGTGGCCGTCTTTTGTCACAGACGCTGGGAGCAACGTCAGGCGGGCTATTAGGGGGGAGCTGGCAGCACATGAGGTTGGGGAGCAACCTAGAGGCGGCATGGCAGATTGGTCACGCTGTGCCCGCCACATGCTCCACAACGTCGTGACCCATGGCCTGACCAACCTACGCGTCCGCGCCACCCATACCGAAGGCTGCCAAAAGCTTTGCAGTGCAATAGACCGGTAAGCTATGATGCTGGTGTGTCTTTGTGTGTGTGTTGCTATGCGTGCATATATATTGGTGGTTATTTGTGTGTGCTGCAACTGCTGCAGCTGCTGCTTCGGAATTGTTTCATCAGCAGTGTGCATGTGTCCTTACGATGGCAGGGTCTCCACGCTGGTGAACCACATGCGTGCCAGCGCAAAAGCCACAGTTGAGCTGCGAAGGCTGCAAGTGGAAATAATAAGGGAGGGTAATAATGTAGTTTCTAGTAATGAGGAGGGGGTGTCTGCATCAGAGGTGCCCTCCGATGAGTCGGGTGAAGGTGGCAGGAGGCCCAACCTGCGGAGGGTACTCCAGCTGGTGAGGTCTGTGGACACTCGATGGAATAGTACATTTTTTATGTTGCAAAGGGCTGTGCGCCTGAGGAAGGCCATCGACAGATGGTTTGGGCTGCACCCCGAATACGATAATCCCATCGAGATTACACAATGGGGCTACCTGGAGGCCCTCCTCCCAATGTTGGCATCTATCAAGAGGTGTTGTAAGAGGCTGGAGGCGGAGGCATACCCCACGGGCTCCAAGGCTCTCACCAAGTTGATGCACCTCCGGCGTTTCCTTTACAAAATCGGTGACCAGGATAGTAAGGGGCCATATAGTGGGTTGGTGCCATTCTGCAATGACATGCTGTGGAAGTTGGAAGAGGCCCTCAGCGACTCCACGTGGGTCTGGCAAATGGCCTTTTTGGCTTTGATGGACCCCACCGGTGAGCGATCGTTGCTAATCACTCAGCGATGTTGTTGTTGGTGTTGTGTACTGTTTCTCACTGTGGTGTCATTCACATATTCAAATACATATAATAAAGTCAGAAGCAGTGCTGATGAATTGCATGGTGTGTGTGCAGTATACGCCTGGAAGGCTACCCTGGGGTCCTACATAACTGTACTAAAACCCATCAGGGAGAAGTTCGTGTCGGTGGATGCCGTGATGGAGGACATGTCGGCTGAGCTGCTGGAGTTGTGTCTTAAATTCGCAAAGGACATTGGGTGGTCAGAGGCATCGGGGCAAGCAGGCCTGCCACCCCATCCTGGACAGCAGCCCGTGCGCAAGCCGAGGGAGAAGCGCATGGGGCATAAGACGTTTGACACTAGCTCTGAGGAGGATTATGATGCAACATGGCATCGGGGCCCAAGGGCAAGCGGTGCCGCGGGGCCTAGCCAACCTGCAGGCGGTGCAGCGGGTGGTACAGCGGGCGGTACAGCGGGCGGCGAACTGACGGATGCCACACAGCGGTTGATCGCACGACACGTTCAGGAGTTCTTAACGGAATGTTGGAGTTTTTGTGAGCCGGGTACCCCACGAGAGGAGGATGCACTAGATTATTGGGCATGGAATAGTGCTCGATGGCCCATAGTGGCGTGGGTGGCCCGGCACTCATTGTGTGTACCAGCCGGAAGTGGTGCGTCAGAACGGGGTTTCTCGGTATCCGGCCATACTGTGCAATCTCGGCGGGCATCTCTGGGGGACGAACGCATTGAGCAGCTGACATTTTTGTCCGGCAACACCGACTTGTAAATTGCAAGTTGTAATTTTCCGGGTTCTATTGGCTTGTCTCAAATTGGCCCATGGCTCAGTGTGTGACTTGTTTTAATTTTGGCTATATGTCTAGCTTGTACATTGGGTAATGTGCATGTTGCCTTTGCTGCAAGTTAGGTGTCCCTGTGAAAATGTGCCTCTTGGCCCTGAATCCGGCCCTATGAATGCCTCCGCAACTTGCACTGGTCCGCCAGTGCCCCCCCAACCTCCAATTTGCATGGTCCGTTCCTGGGGAACGGACAGGAACGGACCTGAACGGACAAGGACGGGGCCGTTCCATGTCAGGAATGGGCCCGTTCCTGAGCCGGGACGGACCCGTCCCTGGGCAGGAACGACCCGTTCCAACTCCGTTCCGGCCCGGCCCAGATCCGGCCCAAATCCGTTCCTGAGGAACGGCCCAGGAACGGACTGGAACGGACTGGGACGGACTGGGACGGGGACGGGGACGGGTCCGTTCCTGGGACGGGGACGGACACCGTTCCCGTTCCCGTTCCCGTTCCTATGCCATTTGGCCGGGCCCACCTCTGCCCGGGCCCTCCCCGGCTCGCCGGGATTGGTGGAATCACGATGATCGTGCCATCTTGCGCTCTGAATTTGTGCGCATTGCTTAGCGGGTGGGCCGTTCCTTTACTCTTGACGCCTGCGCCGATCCCCTTGGCCATAATGCCATGGTTCCGAATTTCTGTTCCCCCACCCGGGATTTCCTTCGGGAATCTCTGGCAGGTCATCATGTTTGGCTCAATCCCCCATTCAGCCGCATGGATGAGTTCATCGATCACTATCTTGCTGAGAAGGCCCGCTCCCCTCAGGACACCAGTGCCTGTATCCTGGTGCCGGCTTGGCGCAAGGCCGCGCACCCTGGTCTCCGTGGCATGCAGTTGGTGGCTCAATTCGAGCAGGGGACGCCCCTATTTACAGCCCCTTGTACGGATGGTTCACGCACCCCTCTTCCGGGCATCCCGTGGGGGGTGAATATCTTTTATGACCCTCCTCGCCCCGCCATCTGTTCTACTCGCCAGACTGATGAGGGCCGCTTGGCCCTTTGCCTTCCAGGTCGCATTGCCAGTGCCCCCGCTCAGTGCCTCCTTGACACAGGCGCCCAGGGTACCCATTACCTCTCGCAACAATTTTGCGAACAAAATGGGATCTCTTACACCCCTCTCACTGGCATCGAGGTGCAGGTGGCTTCTGGCCACACTGCTCCCATCGTGGGGGAGACGGTACTCTCCGTTCAGATCAAGGCCTATCGGGAACGATTGTGTTGCATCGTCCTCCCAATGACCCCCGGCATTGATCTGATTCTTGGCGATGGTTGGCTCCTCCGCCGTCATGCAACGATCGACTATGGCGCTCGGTCTATCATCTTGCGTGATGACATTCATGACCGCTTCATCACTCTTCAGATGGCCCCAACTTCGGCGCCCCCTCGCGTCCCTCACCCCACCTCTGTCCCCTCGGACACTGCCAACGCTCCGGCCGCTTCGGCCTCCCCGCCCCCCTTGCTGAACTACCTTCAGACCAAGCGGGCTTTGCGGAAACACTGCGCAGCCTTTCTGGCGGTCCTGCGCCCTACCGATCCTCTGGATCCAGAGCCCGACGCTCCCGATGCGGCGGCGGCGGATCCGATCATTGCCCCTCCTACCTCCTCTGACCAGGCTGATCCAGTGCACATTCAGCGCATTTTGGATCGTTTCCCTGAGGTCTTTAAGGATGCCCTGCCTGGCCTCCCTCCTCGTCGTCCGGAGGACGTCACTATTCCCTTGGTTGAGGATGCCGCCCCCGTCAACCGGGCTATGTTTCGCTATTCGCGCCCTGAGCTTGAGGAGATGAAAGCCCAGCTTCAATACTTGGTCGAGCGCCAACTTATTCGCCCCAGCACCAGCCCCTGGGGCTTTCCTGTCCTTTTTGTTCGCAAGGCAAACGGGACGCTTCGCATGTGTGTCGATTACCGGGCCCTAAACAAGTTGACGGTCCATAACCGTTACCCGATCCCTCGGATCGACGACATGTTGAACATGCTTGCTGGGGCCCGGGTCTTTTCCTCCCTGGACTTGATGCAGGGCTATTACCAGGTTCGTATTCGGGATACCGATTGTCCGAAAACGGCCTTCAAGACCCCCTTCGGCAGCTATGAATTTCGGGTCCTCCCGTTCGGCCTCACGAACGCCCCTGCGGTCTTTCAATCGATGATGAACCACATTTTCAGCCCTTATTTGGGGCAGTTCGTCTTGGTTTACCTGGACGATATTCTGATCTTCTCCCGATCCGCTGAGGAGCATGAGGTCCATCTCACCCAGGTCTTGGAGAAGTTACGCGAGCACCAGCTCATCGCCCGCTTGGAGAAGTGTCGTTTCAATGCCGCCTCCATTCAATACCTGGGTCACATTGTCTCGGCTGATGGAATCCGGGTGAATCCCGCCAAGGTCGCCGCCGTCCGTGACTGGCCTCGCCCTCGGACCCCCCGCCAGGTCCGCCAATTCCTTGGGCTCGCCAATTATTTCCGCAAATTCCTTCGCGGTTTTTCCCACATGGTGGGTCCCTTGGTCGCACTCACCCGGGAGAAGCACGCCTTCCATTGGGGTGAGCCCGAGCAACGGCTTTTGACTGGGTCAAGGAGGCCCTCACCTCAGCCCCCCTTCTCCGCATGCCCGTCTTCTCTCAACCTTTCGAGGTTGTCGCGGATGCCTCGGGTTACGCGCTTGGCGCTGCCCTCCTCCAGGATGGGCAACCTATTGCGTTTGAATCCCGCAAGCTCGGGAAGGTGGAGGTCAATTACTCCGCCACCGAGCGCGAGCTCCTGGCGGTCGTCCACGCCCTTCGCGTGTGGCGCTGCTTTCTGGAGGGCGCCTCCTTTCGGGTCATCACGGACCATTGTCCCTTGACGTACCTCAAGTCCCAGGTTCACCTCAGCTCCCGCCAGGCGCGCTGGTCAGAGCTCCTTCAGCAGTTCGACTTTGCGTGGGAATATCGCCCAGGCCGCATCAACTGCGCCGACCCCTTGAGTCGGCATCCCGCTCTTGACCCGACCGACGACTCCTCTGCCGGGTCCGCTTCGCCCGCGGCCGCCACTCCGGCTGCCTCTACTCCAGTTGCCTTCATTGCGGCTTTGTCTCGTCCCTCCCGCACTGGTCAGGGTCTCACCGGCCTCGCTCAGGACTTGGCGGACGCCTGCACGACTTATGCTGATCTCCAGCGTGATGCCACTCGCTATCGATTGGTCCGTCATGGCGGCCTTTGGTACCACGGCGATCAGGTCTTCGTGCCTCCCTCTATGCGTTTACGCATCATGGAGGCAGGTCACTGCCCCTCCTATGCCGGTCACTTCGGGGAGACAAAGACGGTCAACTTTATTCACCGTTATTATTACTGGCCCCACAGCCGTAGAGACATTGCGGCATTTGTGGCAGGATGTCATACCTGCCAGGTCTCCAAGCCTCGGGCCGGTCCCTCCACGGGGGAATTGCAGCCTCTCCCCATTCTGGATCACGAGTGGGCCAGTGTTTCCATGGACTTGATCGTTCAGCTCCCTCGGACCACGTCTTTCCCTCACTATGACGCCATCGTCGTTTTTGTGGATCGACTGACCAAAATAGTCCACATCGAGCCCACCCACAGCGCGATTGACGCCACTGGCCTGGCCGACATCTTCATGGAGCGTGTTCATCGTTACCATAGAATTCCCGAGTCCATCATCTCGGATCGCGGCCCCCAGTTTACTTCGGCCTTCTGGCAGGCTTTATTGGCTCGCCTTAACGTGCAGTCCCACCTCTCCTCTGCCTATCACCCCCAGACTGATGGCCAGACGAAGCGCATGAACCGCACATTGGAAGACATGCTACGGCGGTATATTGGGGCTGCCCATACCGACTGGGATCGCCTCCTCTCTTGTGCTGAGTTCGCCATCAACAATGCGAAACAAGAGAGTACCGGTTACTCCCCATTTTTTCTCAACTATGGGCGTCACCCTCAGACCCCTTTCTCTCAGTCG
Source organism: Ostreobium quekettii (assembly GCA_905146915.1). Taxonomy (NCBI): domain Eukaryota; kingdom Viridiplantae; phylum Chlorophyta; class Ulvophyceae; order Bryopsidales; family Ostreobiaceae; genus Ostreobium; species Ostreobium quekettii. The sequence continues at coordinate 39,411 of CAJHUC010002057.1, forward strand.
CTGCCTCTCAAACAGCGCACCTCGCTGCCCCTTCGCAGCAATGGCCGCGGCCTCCAACGTCGGCCCGCCAAGGCTTGGGCTCAAGCCCACTTGCCTCAGATCCCCGGTGTGCCTGCCTTCCTCCAAGATCGGGAATCCGCGTTACGTCGCGCCAAGCAGTGTTTACAGAATGCCCAACAGCGCATGAAGCACTGGGCCGATCTTCGACGGAAGGCAGAGTCGTTTCAAGTGGGGGATCTGGTGCTTCTGTCCACCCAGAACCTCCACTTGAAACACCCCGGTACCAAGAAGCTCTTGCCCAAGTGGCTGGGCCCATTCCGGATTCAGACGCGCATCAATCCCGTCGCTTTCCGGCTGGATCTGCCTGTCGCCCTGCGCCGGCTGCACCCGGTCTTCCA
>CAJHUC010002058.1:0-27167 GCA_905146915.1 Ostreobium quekettii
TGCAGCCACTAGCAGTCTATTCGCGACCGTCAGCAGGCGCATGGCCTATGGAGGTTCCTTTTCCAGCTGGTTGCAACCCCCCATATCGCAGATGGGATACAGGGGCGCCTTGTTGGCGGCTTCCAGCTTGAGTGTACATCACTGCCATGGCAATGATGCCACCGCATGCATAACGGATAAGATTTATCGGTAAGTGGCGAGGCACCATGCCGCATGGGCTGCACCCAGCTCAAGAGAGTGCTGGACTGCAGGGATGGTTACGGCAACGAAAAGTAGTTGACACAGTGGCTTCGTTCGCCAATTACATGTCCCTCGTTCTTTCCTTGAATTGCTTTCGTGATGCGAAGCTTGGGGTCCTCTTTTCCCCTTTCATTGTGAGGTCGTTGTAGACAGCTAGATGCAGATGCTGTCGTTTTATTTGAACTCCACAAAAGATACGGTTCATGACCAGTGAGTCACTTTTCACGTTGCTGCAACGGATGCATTCACTCATGCCATATGTCAATGCCACATATCACAACGGCCATCGCCCAGCGGCCTCGAGGGCAATGACTTGCATATTTTGATAAGCACAATCGACACACCCATCAAGCCCTGTCAAGCTCACCAGTGGGCACATTCAAACAAAAGAGCATTCAAACGAGGAACATCACAAACCACGAGCGGCCAACCCATCGTTCCCAAGCCTGCCACTATTCAGACATGGCACACATGACATGTGTCCCCACAACAGTCACGCACCACTCCTAAAGCCCCCACGCTGCCCTTTCCCTGATCGCTAGTGCAGGTCGTAAACTCTCGTAAACCCACCAGGGATTCTCTATGTCTCCACATTGGAGTAGGCACCCATAAATAAGAAGAGCTTGTTCTCATTGTCCCGGATGAAAAACGTGAAAGGCCGATCTGCAGTAAACACCTCGTCCAGTATGAGCGCGACCACCCCAATGTTCGTCGCTGCAGCTGCGGTTGTTCCCTCCTCATTCACCTGTGACGCAGCAAGCATGCGCAACCCGTCAGTGCGATCTCCAAGAGCACCAAGACCACCACAGCCGAGAGGTCGTCTTCCACGACCACTTCAGTCCACACTACAGCATCTGCCACAAATACAATAAACTTCTGCTTTGGCCCCTGCAACCCAATGCAAGGCCCACCTAAACCCAAGTTGGTCGTGCCACAATGCCTCTTTTGTGCCCTCAGACAAGGCAATCACGATTTCGCTCTCGATTATGGGTGTACTGCACATCAGCAGTCAAGCGACTCCTGCTGGGGCCCTTCAAGCCAAGTTTGCCAAGACCAACACATTGCAGCATGGTCTTCACCAGACACGCAGCAGCTTCTGTTGCTACACAACCTTGGAACTTGCAGGGTTCTGGAAGGGATGTTAGCCATAATGTGCCATCCAAGGTCACCATGTACCTGCCCATTTGGTCATGATGGTCATTTTCGTGTACAGGGCTCAGTAGAAAAGAAAAAACGAAAAGCCCTGAGGTTTGAGGCCCTTTGAATCCTTCATGACCTTACGACCAGTTCATTACCTTCACATCTGGAATTGATAGTTTTGGATCAGCCTCAGTCTGTGCTACATCCAAGCTTTCCGACCTCGCCTCCAACTCGTGCACTGTCAGCAAAACAACCTTTGTGCACTTGCCCAGGCCTGAGTCTCAGCCCATCCTCTAGGATTTCCAGCTTGAGGTTCAGAATTGCATCAACATTCAGTACAAAGTTATGCCCGTTGTCGCCTTCTATGAGCAAGGGCAATGCCATGTCATGCTGTGGCCAAAGTCAACAAACGGCTAGTAGCTGCCTATGTGTATCTAGGCTTTCAGCGATATTGGTTTCTAGGATGTCAGCAATCGTGAGCTTGGAGCCCAGCGACTGGATGCCCTGGCCTTTGAGCAGGGGCAGGGGTTCCTCACCTGGATCCTGGCCTTGTGCACTGCGGTGTCAACAAACAGAGGAGCGTCGGATATGACGCCCAACTCTGCGTCGCCTGTGAACACTCGTTCTGTGCCCAGCTCGGGCAAAATTTGCTTCAAGTCGTAGGACTCCTCGAAGCTGAAGCGGGGGATGGTGACCTCAGTACTGACCTTTACGAACTCGGGCTGATCCAACACTCTGAGGGCATCGGCAGCAAGGTCGACTTGGAAGGAGGAATCGAGGTCTGGGTTGTTCAGCACGATGATCATGCTGAACCGGCTGTTCTTGTATGGGAGCTCAAGTACCTGGTGAAGCAGTTGAAGAAAGTGAATGAATGCATCGTGGGCAGCAGAGCGACAACACACCAGTAGTGGCATGTGGCTGAGTTCAGATCATCAGACAGCATCAGTCTTTTTAGCAGTCTGAGGGGACCTCACAATGTTTGGCAAAGAGGAGCAGCTGGAGCGAAGGTGTATGCATCAACCGGTTTTGGACATCTGTTCTCCATCTGGTGATATGATGCACCGCCATTAGAAAGCTGTCAGCAATTCGCTGGCAGCACTCAGCACACTATTAATGGGATCAATAGATGTCCCCTTTTCCAGGGTTCAGCAGGACTAAGAACGCTCATGTCAAGTTAGAAAGCAAACTCAAACAGGCTACTCTGCAATTCCAATAGGATACTTCGTCAAAACAGGACATTTTGTGTAAGGAAACATTTTCAACCACCCTCCAAGTCCGAGCATCCTTTTCCCAGAGGACAATGCCTTGCATAACTGCAAGCAATGCACAAATCCTGTGCTGCTCCACACCCCACAGAGCCTGACTCACACAGGAACGTCCCCCCACCCCCCACCCCCCACCCCCCCTCACCCCCCTCTTGCGTGCGATCGTCCTGAATGCAACTCCGATGCCAAGGATAGCAGACCAAGGGTACCTCAACTCACGTTGTTTTCCATGTCATACTTGAACTCCTGCGTCTGCTTCATGAACTCGACCTGTGCCTCCCCATTACTTCCATTGAAAGTCATATTTGTTGTCTTTTCAACATCGAATTTCAGATCCCATGTCCCCTTGAAGTACAGAGCGTTGACTAGTGCCATCACTGTGGAAGGATCAAGCTGTCCAGGGGCGATAAGGTCGTCAATGAAGCCATTAGTCTGCTCGCTGACCCAATTGTTAATCTGCTCCATCGCCTGCATGGAAAAAAGTTTCAGGTGACCAATACGATTCAGACGATCAGTGAGATCAGGAAGAAACAGAATTCACTACGAAAATTCAGGCACAACTTCAGGTCCGAAATCAGCAGAGTCTGAATGGGTCTGCAACACGTTGCGACTGATTTCAAGGGACCCCTCCTGCCCAACATCTTTATCTCTTCCAGGCATATGTGGATGCAACTGCTGGGCATATGCAGCACGTGGCTTTGCTAATACTTAGAGAAGCCCCAAATAGTTTGGCTGGAATGTTGTGTTGCTCCATCTTCAAGCTTGTGCAACAGTTCAATCAGCTTGTGACTAATATCACACAAGTTGTGAAATATATCAGCTCGAGTCAATCGTGAGGCACATCAGTTCAGTTCAATCAATCAACCTGGTCGGTGTCTTCGAAGTTCGTCCCCTCCACATTGCCCTCCCCAACCTCTTCCACAAAGTCTGGCTTCAGCTCCAGGCGCTCCTGCACGTACAGCCTGGTGGCTAGACTCAGTTGCTCAGCCACGTCCTCATTCTTGTACGCATCCAGGATGTCTTGCAGGAGGAATGGGTAGCACTCACTCACAAACTGCAGGGTGACCCCAATCTCCTGCTGAGTCGTAGTGTCCTTCTCGGCGCCTATGTGCAGCAGGGAGAATGCCGCAGCGATGCTGAGGGGCGAGAAGACGATGTTGCCATTGGGACTGGTGGGAAGCACATTCCTGAAGAAGTTGAAGCCAAAGCTGTTGATGCTGGCAGCGACATCAGTGGCCACCACGGAAGGGGGGGCTGGGTCCTTGCCACTCAGGCCGGTGCTTATGTCAGGCCTGGAGAAGAAGTCGTTGAGCTGGCAGTCAAGGGGCCGCAGGGCAGCGTGCGACTGCAGAAGGGATCCCAGGGCAAGGAGGGCAACGAGGCCCAACGCCCTCATTGTGGGAGACGCTCAGGGCACTGTCAAGGCCTCCTGCACAGACAGGAGAAAATCGTCAGTGACAGCATTGGCACAGGCACCAGCAATTGGCTAAGCAGCGGGCGTTGGAGTTGACAAGCAAAGAAGCCAGACGCTTGACACTCTTTCCACACTGCAGGCATGATATCAAAGACTCGTCCAACAACACAAGGAATGGGATGTGCACAGAAACAATAATGGCTGGCTCAACACGAACTCCAGAGCGGGCATCTTGAACTCCACCCTCACAAAATGTTCTCCCAAAAGTAAAGGGTTGGGTTCACACGCATATCCCAATACACAACCCCATCGCTCCTGCAGCCGTTCTTCAAAGCCACACCCTCAGTTTCTGGGTACTGTTAGCAACACAACTGTTCTCAGGCTGTGGCCAAAACTTGGAAGGACAGACTTCCCTGAAAATGCAGCAAGCCCTGACGTCACCAGTGCTCAGAGCCGCCCTGGCAATTGGGGAGCTCTATGGAAAGGAACCACAATCATCAACCCCAACCTATCCCCTGCGTGTGGAGGCGTCCATTGAAGGCCCCCAAACACCACCGTCCTTTCCCGGCCACCTTCCCTTCCCTTCTCCGGTAGTTTATCCTCTTTGAACTGGTTCTTTCTCTGCGCCGCCCTGAACTCCGCTACGCCGAACGGGGCACTCTGCCGAACTCGGAACGTGCCCTGACAGTAAAATGTCTTGCAACTGTATTTCCACGCAGCGCGCCCATCTTAACGTCCGTCCTCCCGCCCATGTCGGCGCACCACGCGGACGAGAATCTCGCAATTGGGAGAGAGCAGCCCTAAACGCTCAGCTCGCCGCCACCCTCCAAGAGTTGGGCCCTAACCGCGGATGCAAGTCCTCCGGCGGCGATCCGCCGGCTGGGCCGCCCAAGGCGCCGTCGTGCGAGCGGTTCTTGCCAGCAGGAAGCAAGTTCCCCTCCGTTTCACTTCGCACAAGAACGCACCCTGCGCCCCCAGCCGCCCACCAAGCGCCCAGGCGCCCGCGCGGGGTCTCGCCGGGCAGGAGGGGAGGAGGAGAGGAGAAGAGAGGAAAGGAGAGAAAAGGAGGATCGCGTCGCTGGTGGACTGTCAGCCGTGTGTCGCAGACACCCCACGCCGCCCTGCGGACCCGTCGCACGGTCCCCTCCGTTCACCGCTGCTCCCTAGAAACGCGCCAGTCCCAACTTCGAGCTGCCTGGAGCACGCCGCGGTCGTTCCCGCACGTCTCGACTTTCGGGGCCGACGTGTCCCCGGTCAGGCGACGTCGTCGGCGGGGTGCCAACGGTGCGCGTCGCGATGCGCTTTCGGAGCGAGCAGCGACCAAGCCGACGGAATCAGACAGGACCGGCTCCGCCTCAAGCCCTGGGAGGGTCTGCGCGCGGGAACGTTGCGCGCCGCTCGAATGGGCGAGAGAGTTTGGCGATGGCGGTGGGTTCGGGAGGCGGCAGCAGCCCAGAGGTTGTCGATTGCGAACCCACCCACCGCAGGGTTGGGCTCAAAACTCCGCTTGCGGGTGACAATCCGGCAGGCGGCGCCAGGCCCCGCTGTGGATCGTGAAGAAGAGAATGCGACGCCCCCTGTGCCGTGCGCCAGGGACACCCCAGAAGGGCGGCGGGGCGGGGCCGGCCGCAGGACCACCCAGCAGGAGGCTCAGACGATCCGCACGGACGTCCCCGTCAAAGCGTTGAGCCCCACGCGGTGCGCACCAGGGCCCGGCGGAAACGAAGGACCGAAACACAGGAAACGGAAGGCTTTGGAAGGCACTGGCAGGTTATCCTGGGCAGGTGCCCCCGAAGTGTGACCAAGGGCCGCCCAGGGGCGACGGCATGGATATGGGCGGAACTCTGCCCACCGCCAAGCACCCATCGGCGGCACAGCGCATCCGCGGCCGTCGCGCCGACCACCCGATGCGCTGCCGCCCCAGCGCATGAAAAATCTGCACCAAAACGAAGACACTTTGCACGCACCCGCGCCATGGGGCCCGGAGTTCTGTATCCGGTGACTTTGCGAGCTGCCGCTGTTCGGACACCAGAGGGCAACCTCACCTGTGTAGCTCGCGGCCGGCGTGGCACCCTGGTGGAGGTCGACCCCTCTTGGCTCGGCGGGTTTTCTGGACCGACGAGTCGCAGGGCGCTGTGGAGTGGCAGCGCCGGCTGCCCGCGGCCTCCCGAGGACAAAAGCAGCGAAACGCGAAAGGGGACGAGGAAGGAAGGGGACGAGTTCTCAGTGTCAGCCCAAAAACGACGATTATATACGTTGCTTCGTTCGGACCAGTCCGAATTGCGCAGCGCCCAATGAAAGCTTCCCACATGGATTTATGCGTGGCAACGGTCAGACCTGTGCCTGATGCTCACGGGGACGGGAATTTGCCGAGAAGCTTCTCAACCAGAGGTGGGATTTTCGCGTTTGTGTGTCGTTCGCGCCGAAACGGTAGCCTGAATCGCACGTTCAGGTTCCCGTTTCCCGAACCCAAAGACACACTACACGTTTGCGCTCCCGTTTTAAAAGACCACACGTGAGGCGCACGTTTGTGTTTCCGTTTCAAAAGCCCAGACGTAGGGTACCCGTACACGTACACGTGGTACACGTTTGTGTTCCTATTTTGAAAGGTCAGATGTGTGGTGGACTTGATGTTCGGCACCCAAGTGGACTCGTTTGCCGCCGAATCGTGCTTCGGTCCAGTACAATGCGACTTTGTTACTTTGCTTGTGTCGGCTTTCAGTCAGTCACGATTGGTTCTTCGGTTCTGCAAGCCAACCCATTCAATAACATTTTGTTCGGCCAACCCATCCTCGTGCACAGCATCCACCGCCAAGACCCAATGGACCCAGTGGCTGGTCTGGGGTGGGCTGGGCTGGTCGGTGCAACGGTCGGTGCTGGGCTGAATTCCTGTTTGATTGGAAGCTTTACAAACGCAAGCGTCTGCTGAAGGTCGGCGTTGACGTTTACGTAACTCAACCGCGGGGCGCACGTTCGCGTTCCGTTTTGAAAATCCGAACGCCTTGCACACGTTTGCGTTTCCGTTTTGGAAAACCAAAAGTAGTGGACACGTTCACGTTCGCGTTTCAGTCGTCTGCGCCCACCGCTGTTCTCAACTTGGTGCCGCTGTGTCAAACAGAAGCCTCTCTACGCTGTTGAGTTTCCGTGCACTTTGCCTTGGCACGAGTCAAGTCATCAACATCCAGTGCTTGGGCCCCAATGCCGGCCAGGCCACAGAAATGTGATGGACTGATTCACTCCGTCAGTAGATTCACTCGCGGCAACAGATTTGCGAAGCCATGTCTGCCACCCCTCCTAGGTGTGCAGCTGTGGCTGGACTTTGCCAACCCACCATTGGCGGCTGCCACGCTGCACAGGTGATGCCTGAAGGATCTAAATTCGCTTGATTACATTGTCGCAATATGACAAAGCAGTGCCCTTGTAATTGTGAGTCGACGAAAACTGCTCACCTTCACAGCTATCTGATCTCAGGGTGATACGTTGCTCAATCGCCACCAGAGAGAATTGCAGCCCTGGGGCACCTGGCATCCTGTGCATCCACCCTTTCTTGCTTTGTCCCTATCATTGCACATTTGGCACTCAATTTCCTGGCAACCAGCACTTCACCTTAGACTCAAACTCAAAATGAGAATTAAGTTTGACTGAACATCCCTTTAGTGCCCTTAAATGCCCAGTTGTACCAGAGCCCTATTCCATCTGCATGTCTGTTTACTCCACTGGCTGATGCGATTCTTGGGCGTGTGGCTTCATCCTCACAATGAACACACAACCACGATCTGGTCCGGCACTTTCCATGCAGAGACATCTTCCAGAGGCCCAGAAAGGCTCTGAAGGAATCTGGGTGCAGATACCACAGCCGCAGCACTCGCATTACGGTTGGTTGGGAAATAGGCTGCCGATCTTTGCTTGACCATTCAAAGAGAATTTTGTCAAATGGCCCTGTTGCTGCCGCACCAGCCTGGTAGAGTGCAAAAGCCAAGGGACCAAATTGATGCTGTTGGAATTGCTGCTATATTTTAAAAACATGGGGGTCCAAAACATCAAGGCACTGTTCCACTGTGCCTTGCTGACAATTTTCCAACAGTCCACAGAGCCTGGAACATCTCTGCAATTTCAGGCCAGCACTGTCAACTAGGCACTAAAGGACAAGGGGGAAGCGCAGAAAGGGAAGGTGGCAAATCAGAGCAAGGCACAATGTCTCTGTTTCAATGGCTGGTGTCTGTGTGGTCCAGAGACCCCATAGCTGTGCATGGGGATCTTCTGTGGCAGAACACCTGTCAAGTTGTTGCACTGGGCATTCAGCAGAGGCACAGTTCCCACTGTCATTTCAAAAGTGCATGTTGTCAAAACTGGCAAAGCATTGCCTTTCGCCCTTGCAGGCATACATATTTCCACTACCAGCATGCATTCCCAAGGATTCACTACTTTCTTGTCATTCACTTGGCAGTTGCCAGCAGTTATAAAACCTGACAGGAACTGAAACTGCTCACAGTCCATATCAAGCAGGGTGAGCCATGATTGTTCCTATTCGAACTTGCCGGTGTGTCAACAAACGACTTGAGGACTCCTCGATTTGCAAACAGGCTTGCTGCACCCAGGTGAGCAGCTTTTCGTCAAACACCAACAATCACCCACATCTCAACATTGAGGACATGGTCACAACAGCTCCGAGGCAAGGCAGCCATGCCTTGCTGCTCAACAGGGATATTGACATTGTTGGTCAAGTCTTTGCGATGTGTGTGCAGGGTCACTGTCTTGCTATGAGGAGGCAAGTGCATCTGACAAAAAGTCAACAACGGACAGTATCATACAACTTTTTATTGTTGCTAGCAGCTTTTTTCTGAAACTGTATGCTATCTAATTCTTTGACATCGGGTTTTCAGGGGCACCATGTACCAGTGAACGCACGTCATTCAGTGAAAGGACCACAACAACAGCACAAAGAAAGCACCAATTGTCTGGCACGTAGCTTGCGTTTTTGAATTGAGGCCAGGGCTTGGCCCACACAAACACCACGCACATTTCATGGACTTTGCACACTACAGTTGCTGGTGGCATCCTCTGTCAGTACAATGTGAGCAGAAGGGAATTTCTGTTTTCAAGCCACCATTTAGTCATTAAAGTGCCAAATCAAGGTTGATGTGGGCTGCCAACGAACATTGTGATATCGTCGGCAAATTATTTCTGTTTTCAAGCCACCATTTAGTCATTAAAGTGCCAAATCAAGGTTGATGTGGGCTGCCAACGAACATTGTGATACCGTCAGCAGCTTCAAATCGCGTGCAAAAATATACAACATGTCGACTCAAGCCTGCCAACAGCAACGAATGCAGCTCTTACATCTGCACACAAATTTCTTTCTCTTGATCAGAAACATATCCACAGACACAAGCAAACCCCAACACAATGCCATTTGCAGGCACAGGGCAACAGTTAAAGGCACACAAGCACAGCTTCAACACTTCCATGTCTGAAACCTCCACTAACCCCACCTCCCGGATAGTGCATTGTCCACAACAGTCCTCTACAATCTGCATCATTCACCAGATGGTTTTTTTGCTCCATCTGTGGGCCAGCACTTGGGACATGTCCTGCCCCGATTCTGCCTACCATCGCACACGTTCAGCCTCTTGTGCAGATAGGAACACCAGCTCACCTTGCATGCAAACCTAGACCCCTGCCCAATTTACTGTTTTCAAACTTCAAGTTGCTTCTGAACATTCAGGTTCACCTGACTTGCGTGCTTGTTCACGATATGATCCAACTGACAGTGTCAGAACTGAAATAAGACAGGACCCTCCGCTGGGTGCTCCTCAGGCTTCAGATTTTTGATGACCCCTGTCTCCATCTTCTGCCTGCTTGCACCTGTGTGGGAGTCAACTACCTCTCCATTCCGGAAGAAGTAAAAAGCAGGTGTGGCCGCCACACCCAGGCGGTCCCTCATCAAGCTTTTGGTGCTGGCATTGAGGTTGCCCAGTACCTTGAGAAAAGTGGCCGCCCTGGGCAGAGTCCAAAGAGGAGTCAGCAAACTTCTGTGTCTGATGAGTATTGGGGAATCAGCATGTCATTATGCGCCACAAGCACTTTGCTGATAGTTATGAGCACATCAGCCGGCGTGCTGATTTGTGCATCCTAAACACTGATCCCAAGCACTCTGCCAAACTACTGTATGCTGTCCTCAGCAGAGAGTTCCATTGATGATACGGAGCCCATATCATTGCACTTGCAAATTGTCCCATTTGAGATAGGGCACAGTGATGGGAGTTGGCTGCGTTGGGCAACAAAATCATGGGTGCAAAGAGTGGCAGTTGGGAAGCAGTAACATTTGACTCATGCAGCCACGCTGGTACTCATGAGATCCACGTTGTCAGCTCATCACTTGCAGTTTGTCCCACAATTGGTAACAACCCAGCTTGCTGGACAGACGTTACTGATGAGTCGCCACAATGGCATGCTCTGCATTGGACACAAAGCAAAGACAGTGGTAGCTAATTGGCTCCAATAATGCTGGTCTTTCCTTCGGATTTCAGCCTGCAGTGATCCAGGCTTGGATGTCCTTGTTGGCCGTGGTATTACCCCAAGCGAATGATGCAATCTATGACTCCATGGACAACACTTGTCAAATTCAGCAGGTGTTGAAGTGCGCAGTCAATTGTGATCAACTGCACAGTGTGCTCAGCCGAATTTGGAAAATGATTTGAGCAAGTGAGGTACAGGAGCGATGCTGAGTGAATGCCAATGCCATGTCAATCCCGTTCGTAGGTACGCCTCAAAACAACACTAACCAGCTTATGGTTATGCAGAGGCGGCAACGAAACCCCCAGGCCACTGCCACACTCAGTATTTTGGCGATGGCAGCTCATTTGGACGCCAATGCCATTGATGCCATCATAGTCACTATGAAATGTCATCACAGCCAATGCGATGGCATTTTTTAGTGTCAATCCACCATCATAGTTGGTATCTCCAAAATGGCATTTCATGTTCATCCTCGTCCCCCGCGCTGTGTTCACTGTTCAACTGAGGGACCTCTGCGCCGTCTTCCGTCGCGCAAGGGGTTTACCCTCCAAATGCTTTGCCCAAGATTGCGCAGCTCAGTTCCCTTTCTTCGAATCTCCCCCCCCTGTCCTCACGCATGCGCAGATCAACAACCAGGGACGTCAACTTCCCCTGGGGATCTCCGGATCACCAACGATCACGCGCTTCTCCTCCAGGAACGGCCTGGACCCCGCGTGCGCCTCCCCGCACCGCTCCGACGTCCGCGACGCCCAACCGGGCGGACCGGCGCCCCACCGACCTGTACCGCTCCGCCAGCTTCTTGTACGGCTTGACGGCGGCCTTGCAGGGCCTGCACCACGCCAGCCCCGCGAACAGGACCACCAGCCCTGGAGCGGACGCCAGCACGGCGTCCAGCTCCTCCTCGCTCTCGATCTCCCGCACTTCACCCGCGGCAACCTCCGCCGACGGCGCCCCAAAGCCGGCGCCCGGAGAGCTGGCCTCCGGCGCCAGCCGTATGTAGTCCAGCACCTGCCTCAGGTCCAGCAGCTTGTCGTGGAACATCAGCAGGAACTCGTCGAACTCGATCGTTCCCGAGGCGTCCACGTCGTACTTGCGGAACGTGGCGGCTATGCGCTCCTCGCTCATGCCCTGCCCCAGGCTAGCCAGCAGCCGCGACAGCTCGGGCATCCCGATGGCCCCCCTCCCGGAGGCGTCCATCGCCCGGAAGGCCTCTTCGTAGTCCGTGACCCGGCCCTTGAGCAGCCGGTCGTCGGCCACGATCGCCACGAATTCGTCGAAGTCGATGTCGCCGCTGCCGTCCGTGTCGTACAGCGCTATGGCGTCCCTCAGCGCCGACTCCGGTAGCCAGTGGTCCAGCAGGTAGGACCGGCCGCCCTCCGCGGACTCCAGCAGCGCCCGCAGCTCCTCCTCGTCGATCAGCCCGTTGCCATCGATGTCCGCCATCGCGAAGCGCTCCCGCAGGGACGGCATCTCCGTCTCGGGCACTGCCAGACTCGTCGACTCGTCGACCGATGCCTCGACGTTCCGCGACGACGCCGGACGGACGCCGGTGGGTTCCCCTCGCGGTCGTCCGCACAAGGTTCGTCTTTGGGATCGGCGATCGGGGTGTGTGGTGCGCAGGGGGGCGCCGGGCCCGTGCAGGGCGCCGGCGGTGGCGGTCGCCGCGCTCCTGTGCATGACCGTCGGCTCGTGCGCCGATCGACGTGCCCGGATGGAGCGGGGGGGAAGAGCCGCGAGGGGGCTGCGGCGGGAGGGATTTGCCAACTGGAACGCCCCGCCGCGCAAAAGGGGGTGGGTCGCCGGCCCACCGACACGCGTCTCGCCAGGCGCGGCCTTTGGGCGCCACGTGACCAGCTGACACGGCAGCGCAACCGAACTGTGCCAACACCCACCACCATTTCGCTTCGGGGGAAGCACCACCGGTATTCCCGGAGCGGCGTTCTGACCACCAAAGTTGGCCCCTTTTCAGGCAAGAAACGTCTCTGGTCTCGAGCGGCGTGCTGGCCGCCAAAGGTGCTTCTTTTCCGGTAAAGAAACTCTGTGTTTTACAACAGCACCGCGAACTCCAGCCGTCATGGCACCTAACACATGCGGCACTTTTTGATGCAAGCCATGAGGCATGTATTAGCGACTTGCGGCGTGTCGCTGGCCCGGGGCCCACGCACCTCCTCGCCGCCTTGCTGCGCAATGCGCCAGCCCCACGCCGAGCGAGGAGGGAGCCCTCGGCGCGGAGCCTTCCGCTGCAATCGCACGAACGTGACCATGCGCATGACGCCACAAACGACTGATCTGAGTGCAACAAAGGTGCATAATCGTCTTGAATTAATTCGAACAATTGCTCAACAACGGCAGCCAATGCTCAGTGCCGTCGCCGCCCCTTGCCTGCCTGTGTATATGGCCTCTGCTCCGGCGGCGCCTGGTTGCTTGTCTGGGTGACGTCCCCCAGACAAGCAACCCGTGGCTACCCATATCAACACGGGTGCCGTGAATGTGGGCGTGATGTGGCACATGACGCCCACATGAGCAGTACAGCTGCAGTAATGGTTGCAGCTGCGGCCATGGTCGTGATTGAAGCTTCGACTATGGTGGTCGTCAAAGATGCCATACAACGGATTCCGGTACCCACCTGTGGACGGGGTCCACGAGTCTTGGACACAAGGCTTGGATGTGTTGGGCAGCATTGAGCAAAGGCTATGATATGGGGGCTAAAATTGTGCTGCTACCTGTTGGATGCAGGGATATCGAAGTTGAGTATGGCGTGAGCTGAAACATTGCGAGAAACATTGGTTCAGAGTTGGTGCCAGCATTGTGAGACGACAAAGACAAATTTGTACAATGTGGTGACGCGTGGCACAATGCCAATTGTATGGAGAGCAAATAGTATCTGCATTTGCGAGATTCCTAAGTGGATATTATTTTCACAATCTTTGCAGAATTTGTCCGCTTGCTTGAAAGAATGTCTTGACAACTATAGGCCTCCTAGAAATCACAACGTAGAATCCCAATGCTTGTACGCACCCGACTCGACTTGGGTGCACACAAACATTCCTGAAAGCGTCAGGTTGTTCGAAACCTCACAGATGTATGCACGCATTAGAGTACTGTCCCTTTCACCAGGTCAACAATAGATAAAATGGCATGCACAAATTATACTTCCGCCTAATTCCTTTTGCTCTACTACGATATTTGGCACCTCGAAAGCCCCGATGCCAGGGTAGTTGTTGTCGCCGTTGGATAGGATGCCAGTACACAGCCGCCAAGATGTGTGGTTGCAACAGCACCGCAAGGCAGTTCGGACCGTGGGTAGGAAAAGGGTACTCTACGACCAAATAGTGTTGCGGGAATTTTGGCGACGTACAGCGCCAACAATTCTTGTTCATTGTGGCCCAGCTATTTGTGTCGTTGAACTGGAGGCTGGGGCTAACATACGAAGCTTCACCGCGGCAAAGCCACCACCAGGCCTAGCGGTGCCAAGGCGCGTGCATGGTGTTAATGTGCACATAACGGCTCTTCGTTGGTATCCGGATAATAGGGCTGTAGGCTTTTCGCAAAGAAAAACAGGACAAATTTAGCACTTACTAAACAAGATTTTGTCAGGACAACATGATCACTGGGAAAATCGAACAATGCGTGATCTGCCCTGATGATTAAGATCTCTTTCTTCCACTGGTAGCAGGCAGTGTGCTTTCAGTAAGTGCTAAAAACTTAGTAAATACTCGTCCTTTTGATTTGCTGTGGAGTATTCCTATCCTTTGCCTAAAAATTGCCAGTAAGTAAAATTGCCACATTTGGCAGCCATTGACGGGCATCGTTGATAAGAAAATGTGGTGCGTTCACAACGCTGCACAGTGGCAAAGATAGCACAGGTCACAGCCGTCGTTGGGCAGCAAATGAAGGCGCAATCGTCAACCAATGACGGTGTACATTTCTGCATTAAGTACTCACCGTAGAGTACCATATTGCGTTTTTTTTGTGTACTGTGGGAAGGGCACAGGTTGGGAGATAGACAAACCAGGTGACACGCTCGCGGCTGTAACAGTGTTGTTGAAGCTTCTGATCAAAACAGCTGCTCGTTCCTACCAAGGATGATTGAAAACTGGCGGACTTATGAGACACCTGCAGTTGACTGCATGTCATCTAACTGGGGAAGGAGAGCCTGACAATTGAGCCCCTCCTTCGTAGCGTTTCCCGTCGCGTTTCCCTTCCACCGCAAGGGCGACATGTGCCTTTGTTTGTGGACACAAACCTGTGAATGAGAGGAGTAGATTCTCACCCAATGTACCTGCACACACCATGAACACGCGTGTTCATGTGTCCAACGTTGTGTCGTTCATAGTGATGACAACACAGACCGTTGTGCAATCCATTACTCATAAGATGCGTGCGTATTTTGTGTGCAGCATTATATCCGATTGTGTTCATGCCTTCCCAAGCGATTAACTCAGTCACACAGGACTGGTTCCCAAAAACGCCTTGAGGAAATCTTCCTGGCAGGCAGTGAGTCACAGCCCAGCGTAGGCTGAACAGCAACCTACGCCGAACCTGAAGTGCGTGCCCTTGCCAGCAGCATCCACCCCCACGTCCCCCCCATCTCAGCGGGATCCGGTTGACTAATCCGCCAGAAAAAAGAGTTATCGTGTCTGGGGAGCCAACTTGCCGTTGCCACCGCAGGTGCCGGAGAGTCGTCAAGCGCGCCGCCTGGCGCCGCCACCAGAAAATCCCCGCCGCCGCCAAGCGGGCGCCAACCCAAAGTTCCCACCTGTCGCGTCAACGCTCTCTCCGCTCGGCCCCCCCCGGCGGCAAGTATATATGGCCGCGCAAGCCGTGCCGTGCCCCCGCGCGATACGTTTCACGCCAGGCGCGACAAAGTTCCGGTCAAAGACACGCCCGAGTTCCGCTCTACATAGGCGGCCCCAGGCTCGGAAATGGTAAACGAGGGATCCCAGAGTGAGTGGCGGACGGCAATGGTGGCTGCCCGGCGAGGTTGTGGCGCCGCACAGTGCGGCGCATGGAAATGAACGGGATTGGGGTAGGGGATGGGAGGTGGGGGGCTTTGTGCCACCATTGGAAGCTGTTGGCAATACGGTAAGGTTGGGCGTGGATTGTCTGGGCGAATGTTGGGGATGCGTCCGCGACGTCGTGACCTCGTACTGCCCGCAGCACCGATCGGGCCGCGGCTCCGGGCGCAGTGTCGTGAGCGGCGGCGCGGCGAGGCGATGACAACAGCAACTCGCGGGGTAACTACCCGCCCCAGGGGGGAGTTTGCGGGCAAATTGGCGCGGCGAGGTTTGCGCAGAATGCGGATGTTCTGATCTCGGATGTTTGCCGATTCGGATGTTTGGCGTGCGGACTGTGATCGTGCCGTTTTGCACTGCCGGCTAGATCAACCACGGGTTGGCCGGCAGCTAGCCTTAAGTGGGGCTCACGCCGTTGTGCGGCGCCTCGTCCAGCCATCGGGGTCCGCTCTGCATCTCAGCCGCCGCGGGCCCCGCCGACCTCCCTCCATGGAGACAAAACGGGGCCCTCCTCGCCCCTGACAGTATCTGGCACCCCCCTCCCACAACTCCCCGACCGTTTTTCTACCCCTCCCTCTAGACCCCGCCGCAACCCCGGTCAAAATTTTTGACCTTGACAGCGGCTTTTGACCCAAAGCCCCTTTTAACCCCGCTTGTTTTTCCTTGCAGCGCCCACGAACGTCGTCTGGGAGAAGCGCCCCGCGGAGGCGGGGCGCCGCGCGCCCTCGGGCCCGGTCAAGGCCTCCACGCCGCAGCGCCGGTGCCCCGACTGCCGCTGCGGCCGCGGCGCCCCGCCCACCTGCTTCGCGTCCCTGGGCATGACCACCGCGTTCTACACCCCGATGGATGCCGCGTGCGGCCCCTGCAGGCGGTGGTGGTCCAGGGCGGGGGATGCGCGGGCCAGCAGCGTCGGCCGCGCGCCCGGCGACGGCGCGCCAGGATATCAGCTCGACCTGAGGAAGCTGATGACGGATGCCGCGCGCCTGGGTTGCTGGGCGCATCCGGAGACGCGCTGAGAAGCTCACCAAAATGAAGAGTTTGAAGAAGTTTGAAGCATGTCAAAACAAGAAGAAGATCGAAGAAGTTTGAAATTGTCAGGGTCTGCGCCAGCGTCATGACGCGTCCATTCAGGACGGAACGGCAACGGCCGCCGACGCTGATGACGACGGCCACGGATGCATTGCGGAGCTGGAGGGGAAGTTCCCTGGCGCCAACCGCGGCCGAAGGGAACGGCGATCCTTCGGAGCGCGCGTGCTTGCGGTTGCTTTCGCTGCGAGGGACACATTTGTTCTCCTGAGCTCGCGAGGGTGGATGGTTCGTAGTTCAAGGAATGGGTGGCCGTGCCCTGTGGGGGCGTCGAGGGTCACGCACGGCAGAGGCCCTCTTGGCGTTCAGGCGCCATGCTGCGTCTGGGGCATCATGAGGGAAGTGGTGGTTCAATCCATGGGGCGGTTCGCCCGAACCATCCCGCTGCTGCTGCCTGAACACGGTGCGTGCGGCTGGAGCCGGGTGATAGGACGGGGCTCAGCCTTGTCCTCACTGCGGGCTCTCAAATTCATTTAATGAGCGTAGAAACGGGGGCTGTTGAACATAGAAATGGATTTGCCATGATCAACGGCGCGGGGATATCTTGGTGTTGAGTTTCAAAGCCGGAAGGTGATGGTGCAAGCCGAGCGGCTGCAGGATGTAATAATTCAGGGCTGCGGCGTTCAGCGCCAATTTGACATCAAAATAGCCCTGATGCATGGGAACTTGCCAGCAAAATTCAAGTATTCGGGAAGCTGCCTCTCCTTCTGAGTGGGAGCCGTGTCGTGTTCACAGTGGCCACGCCCCTCCTGGCTCATCTAAATTTACAATTGCAATGCAACGCAAGCTTACATGAAAAGTTTGCATGTAAATTTGATCAAGAAATTTTGCACAAAGTCTAAGCTGTCATAAGAAATAGTGCAAACAAAATGTGCCGATAACCGTACAAATTAAACTTCAGGAAATGCACTCAGACAAAAAGATCGGAAGATTGGCTGGCCATGCTGAGGACGTGTTTGTTGTTTCTCTGCATTCGGATAGTTTCCGTTGGTGCGCTACACCATTCCTACACTGTGGTTGAGGTCGTTGGGTGTGGACACTGGTGAGCAAGGCATTCTATCATCGCTCATGCCTTGCCCAGCTCTAAAATAGTCCAAATTTTGTAGAGCTTAATGCGACCGTCATGCCTGTCCGGTATTCAAGCACAAAGAAGCATAAACACCCCTTCGCTCAGTGAAGTTCGCTGTATTATGCGTGATGTGTTGATGACATGATTTTCATTAGAATTATTCCAATGGCTCCTTGGCGATAGCGCTCGAATAGATCATATGAGTCGACTCCTCCTAGTGGACCACCAACTCGACCAATGGAGCAGATGGATGAAGTTTACTTGTCCAGCAAAGAAAATGGCCAAGGGGCTAGGAAAATCAACGCCATCAGTGCGCAGCCCAGTGGGTATTACTTGACTGGGGACAAAATTGTGTAGGCACAGAAAGCAACAGGAATTAAACGCACTCTGTTGCATCCACTTGTGCTTCAAGTTGTACATCACTATCATATTTGTCGCCCATGAGCATGGACTAGTGCGCCAGGGCCAGCAATTTAATGGGGCGTTGAAGGAAGTTGGCCGACAGGTGAGCAAAAATCTATTAGAATGATCGACGATTTCATGGACAACTTACCAAGCCTCCAATTTCAATATTGTGGGATCCAAAATCTGACTGAATTGGGAAACACAAAGCAAATGATGAGCAAAGACATGCGCTGACATCTTGGCGAATACTCCAAGATGCTTTTAATATAACCGATACGAGATAACACTTTGCTTGTCGCTAGTTCGGGTTAATTTGATAAAACGCACATAGATTCAACTCACATACACCGGAATGGATGCTTTCACATCTCCAAGAGTCGTAGGGAATCCTTATCAGGGGGAAATGGCAGCTCAGTCAGCCCAGAAGACTAGTTACACAATGTTCGGATACATCTAGACCGTTTGGCTCTAGTCCCAACTTGCTAGCAAGAACCCCAACAACGGTCCTCTAGTATCCACATGGCTATGGTGAAAGCTCCCAAAATATTATCTTGTTGCTAAGGAAATCTAAAGGGGTAATCATTCCAGCTTAACTCATATTATTAAAGGGGAGTGAATACCATTATAGAGGTCGCCACCAAAATTGGAACGTTTGGGTACTTGGGCCCCAAGGTTTCCAAGGGAAAATCCAAAGGTTTGGACTCCCCTCTTTAATTGGAAGCCTTTGCCCCCTTATAGTACTATGATGGAACTTTAATATTTATTATTGGATATATTGGGGGTGGTCCCCCTTGGGCCAAGGGCCTTGGCTTCAGTACGTGGGGGAAGACTTGGGGGGGCTGAGTCATGCCCTGTTTGGATTGCGTGGCCTCCGGGAAGTTTTGAGAGATTGGCGGAGTATAAAAAGGGCAGCTATCAACCTTTTATAATATTTGTTTCTTTCTTGACTAATCTTTAATTGTGCTTACGCGAGGTGTACTCTACGGTATGCCACCCTTACTATATCCGCCCCTGTACAACCACCTCTGCACTAGAGGTGGCCACCCGGATCCGTTAATAGCGGACAGAGGTTAATTTCCGTTAATTTTCCGTTAATTAACGGAAAATAATGAAAAAAGACAAAAATTAACCAAAAATTAACGGATTTTTGGATTTTTGGGGGATTTTTGGGTTTTTTTCATACTTGTAATTTATGGAATTCGCTATTAGAGAGTATGTTTGTATTTTATTTCAACCTATGCATACTAGATTTTCAACTAGCCGCAGTTGTTGTGATTTTTTGGGTTTTTTCGATTTTTTTGAATTTTTTTCGTTTTTTCTGAATTTTTCTCCCTTTTTCTTCAACGAAATTTAACGGACAGCTGATAAAAATTAACGAACCGGATTTAACGGACCGGATGGCACCCTTGAGTGGCCACCTCTACTTTGCACCCACCGCGGGCTGCGTCCCTGGGCCCACCGCGTGGATTGCACTAGCAAGCATCCCGACCAAGTGCCACCTGGGGCCTGAGCATTCCAGGCCGGGAGCGAGAGGGATCGACGCTGCCGCATCTCTATGCCAGATGCCGCAAGAGGCCAAGTACTGGCAACATTGGGCTGCCGTGATTCCGGCGCATTGATTGCCGCTACACTTGTTCTATCTCAAATCCACAATAATGGGGACCACCCTGAATAGTCTATTCAAATGCGATGAAGAATGGTGTGACGGAATTACATGGGGAGACTATTTGCCCCTTGGATTTTTCCCCCTGTTCCCTGAAGCCTCTTATTGAGAACATTAATATCTTAATTTATATTAATTAACAACTTAATTAAGGGCATTAGTAGATGGGATTAGAGCCCTAAGAGGACGCTCCTTTGTTTGGGTGATTTCTGGCCAGCAACAATACTTTATGGCATCTTGGGGAACGGCTGTACTGAGCATGGGTGATTTGGAGTGTTTTTGGACTCACAACGGGCGACCCAGGATGTGGTACGCCCTGCTGTACAAAAGAGATGTGGTTGTGACATCAGTAATTCAATTTTGCACGTTGATTCTGGCATCGATACCTCCGTTTTGCGTGGATCGGACCACACTCGCACAACCGAGCTCGCAGCACCCAGGGCTCCCTTGCCGCGACCCCAGCGATCCTCCCGGGATCTGGGCCTACCACCTAGGAGTGCACCGAGCGTGCGCCCCGAAGAAGCCGCGACCGATCAAGGCCGCGCGGGCCAGCACCGGGCATTCGGGCAACAAGGCGGCGGCGCGACGCGCATCGCGCAAACCAGCACCCCATCAGCTGGTTTCGGAGACTGAGGCAAACCACGGTGGAGGCCTGCAAGCGAGAGACAAAGTGGGGCGGCCCAAGCATTGGGTTGCCATCCGGCGGGTCGGAGGAGGCGGATATGGGTACCGGGCCAGCGACCGGGGAATCGAACCATCGATCGGCCAATCGCCGAGGCAAAACCAACGCCCGATGGCGAGAGGCCTTCCCAAGCTTTTGTGGCAGAGTTTGGACGGGCACGAAGCGAGCGCGGCCCACGCCACACGCTGAGGCGGCGGGCCGGTGGCGGCGGAGCACCCAGGCACTTCGGAGGGGTAGTCAGCCACATCACGGTACTAGTCTGACGTCAGAGAGGCATAGCGGCACCCCACCAGTGGTAGTACAATGTGCAGTGGCAACTGCACCGGTACAACACGCACCGGGCATGGAACGCGCTGATGCAACACTGCGCGGGGTGACACAACACCCCGGAGCGGCACGTGAGGGGCGCAGGCTAATGTAGCATTGCGTAGGGTGACACAGCACCCCGGAGCGACATACGATACGGCAGGCAAGGCCAGGCAGCCACCACAGTGCCAGAAGGAGCCCAACTGAGCCGTAACAAGTACTAAGGCCCTTACTACCGTGCTAAAGTACTATGCCAAGGCCAGTACTACACCAAGTACTACACCAAGGCCAGTACTGCAATAAAGTACTACACAAAGGCCAGTACTATTTGAAGTACTGTACTAGTAACTAGTACTTAAGGACTTGGAGAGACAGTTGGACTACTCAGTTGTGGCCTCAAGGAGTCCAAAGGAGACTCCAAGGAGTTGTGGCCCTTTGAGGTGGGTTGGCTTCTCATTCTTGCATAGGTCCAAGTAGTTGGGGGAAGGAGTGTGCACAGGGAGGGCCCCTACTAAGGGACTGTGTACCCCCAGCCTTGGACCCAACCCGCCTTGAGGGTTGGTAGAAGTCAAAAATGTCCTAGAAATGGGCCGGCCTTCACCAATAGGGTGTGACCAAGGGGCTTCGCAATCCCTGGCTGGTAAGGTACTAGGCCACCCACAGTTCTTCCCTGCCCCAGGCAAGGGGCAATTGCAACAGCATTAGGATTCTCCTAGCAATCCTAGTACTGTAGCCGGTGAGGGGGGAACCGTGTCTACTAAGGACTGCATCTCAGGGAATCCTGAGATTGGGGAGTTCCGATAGCTCCTAGTCGACAACTACACGAAGACCCAGTACAGATGTTGCGCGGCAGCGCGCAACAGGGGGTGAGAGAGCGTACCGGTGCGGGCGCTCGAAGGCCATTAAGCTGGGACCCAGCACCGGACCCCAAGTACTACGTACTTGGGGCCACACCCGAGCGCCGGTACCTGGGGGTACCCCAGGTACCGGTGACCACCGCCCTAGTTCCGGTCTAAGCACTCTAACCCCTACACTGTCGTAACCGTAGCCCTCTTGGGCCGGTTACTGTAGGGGGTCGCCGGTATCCCCGGGTACCGGCTAGTGCGGTACAATAGCCAGTATCCAGTAGAGGTGGCCACACTCGGGTACCGTCCGCTCCGTTGCGTCCGGTTCGTAAAAGTGAGTGTGATATTCGTCCGGTAACATCCGGTCCGCTGTTTGCCGTACTGCCGTCCGCAGAATCCGGCTCTCACTTTTTCTTCACCGTTATTTGCCGTTAAATTAACGGAGGGCGTGCGCGGCGTCCGGTCCGTGACAAAACATCCGTGGATTCATAATTTTGGTCCGTTCTGTCCCGTAGGTACTTGCTTTCCAGCCACGGCAAAGTCAAGGCGAAGTTGCCAGGGGTTTCCATTTTGCAGCAACTCGAATTGTGTTGGTTGCACGCTTCATAAACGTGTGTGGGCGTTTTCTAGGTCATGTATTCTGCGGTTTGTAATACATGGAGTGTTTTGGAGAACTGAACAACACACAAGCCGTGGTAAAGTTCCAGTGTATGGCATGCCAACCTGCACCACTTGCTGCGGCTGGTACTGCTGCATAGTACGCAGTGCGCACCACACTCCCATTGCAAGTCTTCCCGGCAGCAGGGTTGGGCATAGTTGCAATACCAAACGCGGACACACAAACACCCACATCACTTGAGGCAGGCGGCAAAGAGGGTTCACCTCTGAACACAGTTGAGCCACTCAACATGCTTGGGAATGGGTGATACGTATCACATATAACGATGGGTTGCTGCGGCGGTACTCCACAGTTTCCACGCCAGGGCAGCGAGTGTAAAGCCCATCCAACATAGTACGTCGAAGTTCAACAGCTCAACACATGAAAACGGGCAATGAATAATACGAGTCGTTACTTGTTATCATCCATCTCTACCTATTGCACCCTCACTGCGGCGGTACTCTAGAAGTTTCCACGCCAGGGCAGCGACTGTAAAGTCTATCCACCAATCGCAGTACTTGTTGGGACGCATTTCTTGAATAAAATTTTCTTCTATCTATATGATACCCAAGGTTCATCCACCACTCAACATAGTGTGTTCAAGGTGTGCACATCAACACAGGACAACGGAATATTACAAGTCATGATATCTTTATCTTCTATCTCTATGGTAACCGCACCCTTGCTGCGGCGGTACTCCACAGTTTCCACGCCGGGGCAACGAGGGTGGTCACCGGTGGTGATCCAAACTTTGGAATCCAAAGTCACTACTTCCCTCCCTTCCCTCCCTTCCCCCCCTTCGTGCGTCGATGCGCTAGCTTCTGCTGCGACCATCCACTCTCTGCCATCTGCCACCCTAGCAAGCTTAAATGATCCACGT
The DNA here is from genome assembly GCA_905146915.1 of Ostreobium quekettii. Classification (NCBI taxonomy): domain Eukaryota; kingdom Viridiplantae; phylum Chlorophyta; class Ulvophyceae; order Bryopsidales; family Ostreobiaceae; genus Ostreobium; species Ostreobium quekettii. The sequence goes on from CAJHUC010002058.1 coordinate 23,188, forward strand.
TCTCGGGCTTGAGAACCATGCGCTTGGCCCGAACTATTAGACCGGCCTTGGAAAAAGATCGTTCACTACTGGCGCTGGAGGCCTGCAACACAACCAAAAATACTCAGTACTTCTCAGCCTGTGAACTTCATAAGGGCACTGTGGCATGTATGCACAGCCAGTTGTACTCAACCACTCACCTGTGTTGCTAGTATTCGACGTGCAAGCCTGGCCACCAAGGGGAAGCTGGTATGATTCTCTCGCCACCAATCCCCTGCACTCCATTTCTTTTGATACTCACATGCTGGTGTCCATTTCAATTCAAACCACCTTTCGACTTCGGCCTCGATGGGGTCCATATGCTGTGGGGAGGATGGGGCCCGTCTTCTCCTCTTTGATCGTCGGAAACTTAGTGGTCCCTTAGGTGGGGGTGATGCCGCGTCAAGCCAGCTCTGCTGCACAGCCTGTGCTGCAGCCTCTTGGGATGATGAGCCCGAGGATTGGACTTCGGGCGCCTTCACCACGTGCCTCAACTGCAGAAGTCATATGCATGCTGTTATTCACACAAGCAAAAACTATCAACAGTTGGATGCAGACATTCACAAGGCAAAGGCCACAAATCAGACCTCAACTCACCAATGCCGTCATCTCTTTCTTCAACATCGCTTGGAACTTTGCCAGGGTGTCATATTCTTCCACCACATTCGGCCAATCGTCAGCGTTGTTCCAGATCCTCCTCATCCGGTGCAATGTATTCCTCCTTCCGTCCACAGCCGCCGCTAATGCCCAGCAATATATTAGATTGACATTATCACAATCCGCACACAATTTCTGTGTGAACTCAAAGGCGAAGTCATGCAACACAGGTTTTGTGTGTGCATCGGTGTCACTGACATACAGCCGGTCGTAAAGCAACTTCAGTACATTATATAAGACATCCGATATGGTGATGTAGTCGTCCCCTCACATCGCTCAGACAATTCCCGTATACACTCCAGGACTGGCAGCGCTTGTTTGAAAATGCACCACCCAGATGCTGGTATAATGATCTTAGCAATTCTCGCGTTTGCTGTATACTCGCGGATGCTTCTCTCCAACAAACCCGCCCTCTTAATCAAAAAATACATGCTGTTCCACCTCGTCGGGCACCAAGTCCCCAGACGCAATATTCGCTTTGGACAAGCCTGCTCCATTTCATTGTCAGGAACCGTCAGATCTGCATCAGGATCATCGGGCAACACAGCAACATCATCATCTTCCCTTACACTCGAGTAATCCTCCTCCTCATCATCTGATGATACATTGCCGGCCCCTGCCTCCTTTAGCAGCTTCTTTTGCACGCGGCGGAAAACACTCCAAGCAGTGGGCGATTTGTGAAAATGAGTTGCCAATTCGCGAAGCGGCTGCATGAGCTGCTGAAACTCGTCAACATTGTGGAAAGCGGCCTTGACTGCGGTATTTAACAGATGGCAAATGCAGGGGTGCCAATCAAAAATATCCTTCTTCTCGGCTGCTGAAATCATATTGGAGGCGCAGTCCGTGGTGAGAGCCACACGATCGCATGGCGACTCGTCCTGAAACGCACGCACAGGGTCCGCTTCCATCTCCGACTCCGTCATGACTTGGTCACGCGGAACTACAGGGTGCAGGCTATACTTCAATCGGATCTTTAGCAAGACGCGGCTTATTGCGTCTGCAGTGTGGCTCCCAGGGAAGCTGGTAGTCCCTGTCACCACCAACGTGTTGTGCTTTAAAAGACGGGGGTTACCTTTTGCACATGATATACGTCATACTACACTGGCCGATGGCAGGCCAGTACTGATGGCTATCGTGCCATGGCAACACAGCATCCACGATTCATGTTCAATCAGGCGTGAGTCCCGGCCAGTGAAGGCCGGTACTAGCGCAGCGAGTGCACATGACACGGTTGGCAAAACACACAAGAGTGGTCACTAATCACGGCATGCATGCAAACAGTAAAGAATTGATATTCATGATATGTCACACAGCATTGGCCGATGGCGGGCCAGTACTGATGGCTATCGTGCCATGGCAACACAGCATCCACGATTCATGTTCAATCAAGCGTGATTCCCAGCCAGTGAAGGCCGGTACTAGCGCAGCGAGTGCACATGACACGGTTGGCAAAACACACAAGAGTGGTTACTAATCACGGCATGCATGCAAACAATAAAGAATTGATATTCATGACATGTCACACAGCATTGGCCGATGGCGGGCCAGTACTGATGGCTATCGTGCCATGGCAACACAACATCCACGATTCATGTTCAATCAGGCGTGATTCCCGGCCAGTGAAGGCCGGTACTAGCGCAGCGAGTGCACATGACACGGTTGGCAAAGCACACAGAAGTGGTCACTAATCACGGCATGTATGCAAACAGTAAAGAATTGATATTCTGGCGCCATCGCAGCATTGTGGTGGGCGCGCCGTGCCATTAGCAACGCGGCATTCATGTTCAATCAGGCGTGATTCCCGGCCAGTGAAGGCCGGTACTAGCGCAGCAAGTGCACATGACACGGTTGGCAAAGCACACAGAAGTGGTCACTAATCACGGCATGTATGCAAACAGTAAAGAATTGACAACCACGAATATTGAAAATATCATAGGACACAAAATATGCCATCCAAACTCACCCAGTATGCGTTTCTTCATGCTCCAATCGGCATCCACCCAATGCAATGTCACTGTTATGAACGGGTGCGTGTTCCTACTTGTCCAAATGTCCGTTGTCATGGCAACTCTCGACTCGTCTCGGATTTGGGACACCTCTTCCCTTATTTCCCGCTTGATGTCATTGGCCTGTCTCGCCACCGACCTCACAATTGTTTGCTTACTAATAGATGGCCAACGGGGAATAAAGGCTCGCATTAAACGAACGAAGGGCGCCGTCTGAGCCAGGTGGTATGGTGCATTAGCAAAACTGACGTACCGGCAACGTGGGCCACCGCCCTGTTCCATTCTGAAGTCCTAGGGTGCCATGTCTCTAGGTAGGTTTCCAATGATGTACCGAATTTCATCTGCTGGTTGGCCGCAGGATTACTAAGTTTGTCTCGAAGTGCGTCAATACTGTAAACGCCATGTTTCTCTTTCATATGGTTTGAGGGCCCCGTCCAACTGGCACTGTTCGTGTACTTCTTTCCCGGGTTGTATGACAACACTTTGTATTCCTTGGCAATGCCCCTCCCCATACACAACCGGCAAGTAGCAGTAATGGAACGTGGTCTTTGTCGGGCCCTGACACCTCTTCTACAGTAAACCCCTCTCTACACCATTTCTGGTGGCCTGGATCCCCTTTGCGGTGGCGGCCTTTGCGGCGTGTCCTCGCCGGCCCTTCCTCCAAGGTCGCCACCACGCGCGGGGACTGCTTTGCTGCAGTTAGTGCTTGCTGTTCCTGCTGTGGAGTCCGCACATCAGCAGCCGTAGCAAGCGGTTCGGGGGTGGTCAGACGCCTTCTCTTGGCCTTGCGTTGTGGCACAGAACTTGGCGATGCACCTCCAAGCGAATCAGTGTCCGCAGAGCTGAACACACCCCTCCCAGCAGGAACATCATGTGCGTCTGGGACTCCTCGCTCAGCAATAAACTCTGCGAGGTCAAAAACACCATCGCCGCCAGCACAGCCTAGCACACACGTCCAGTGCGTAAATAACCGAGGCAATATATATTCGACGATGGATTTCAGATGTTACAAGGACGGTTTGAGGACATTTTCTTCGTTAAAAAAAGGCACAAAAGCGTCTGACAACCATGGACTGTTCATGGACTGTTCAGCGAATGTCACCTTCCTCGCCGGTGGTAGGCGGTACTTGGACATCACCTCACAAAAAAAAAAAAAAAAACTAATCCCCATCGGAGGAAGTCTCCGTGTCACTACCTGTTAGGAGGCCGGAGTCCATGACATTGAACTCCCACCCAACCTGTGAAAAAAAATCGTCTTCAACGAGTCTTTCTTCCAACCGTCTTAATGACGGTTGAGTT
>CAJHUC010002059.1:0-26529 GCA_905146915.1 Ostreobium quekettii
TTTTGGGTTGGGGGTGTGGGGGGCCCCTGGCCTTGACCCCAAGTAGGCGTTGACCACGTTCACATTGCAATAGGGGCATCCACATCCAACGGACTTTGCTAGGTTCCCTCAAGTTTGGAACCTTGAATTGCGCTGTGCGAGCACTTACTTGTTTGAATGCTTCCCAGCATGCATTACACATCGAGCGCTGTCTCCTGCTACATCGCACAGGACAATCATGGAACACAACTCATATGCAACACAACTCCAGCAACAGGCAGCAGTAGTCAAAGAATGTCACCACGACAACAGGGAAGAACCGGTCGATGCCACAATGCGACTTCATCAAGCTCGGCCCAGTGCTGCCGCACTCAAGACCTTCTTTACTTCTGTCATGGTGGGCCGATGGCGAGGAACTATCGAGCAGCATCTCGCAGCCAGCTGTCTGATCTCAACTGGGCAGTCGCTGGGGAGGACACAGGGAGGCTGACCCTCGCTCTTCATCAGATGCACACAATTGTATGGCGTCCCTTTGCCGCCGTACGGGAATGATTGTGATGCAAGTTCATGCACGACCACCCCGAAGCTGAAAACGTCGGCGGCCATGGAAGGGTGCTCGTTCCCGTACAGCTCTGGGGCCATCCAGTGTGGTGTGCCCCCTGGGCACCTCACCGTCAGGGGCCCCGTAGACTTATCCTCAACAGAAATCCCGAAATCGGACAATTTGAGATTGCCCTCTTGTGGTAGATTCCTGTCTCCAAAGAAAAGCAGATTGGAGCTCTTCACGTCACAGTGCACCACGGGAGGATCCCTGCCATGCATATGCTCCAGCCCTTCGGCTACTTGCAGCAAGAACCTGGTCTTCGTGTTCCAACTCAGTTCCTGCTCCCTGTAAAGCGTCTCCAGGTCGCATTCCGCCAATTCCATCACCATCACGCCCGACTTGCTCACCGCCAGCAGGTCTACAATGTGGGGGTGCTTCAAAGATGCCTGGATGAAAGCCTCGGAAAAGAACTGAACAAAATGTTGAGGGTCTAGCTCAGCATTCGGAGGCAGCAGCCTCTTCACTGCCACTTTTCTGTCCTGCCATTCAGCACTATACACGACATGCCGACTGCTTCCAATCATGTCAATAAAGTGCAGTTTTCCGTCTTTCGTTATTGCCAGCTCTGACATCTTGTGGGCAAGGCAATCTTTCACTCGCGGCCAACAATACAACAAGCTTAACCCTCTACTGCTGAACCACCTTTTGAACCAGTCGAGGAAACCAACCTCATCTGCAAAGAGGTATGCAAGGCAAGTTTGCAAGAACTCCTCGTCCTCATTGACAACAGCCTCAGGCACGACAGTTTCAATTTGTATGGCTATGTTCCACCTCTTCGCAATTCTGCTCATCTTGGCACAGGCCACCTTCACGCCTTCCTCAGCTTCCTGGGCACTGTAGAATTTCTGTAGATCGAACTTTTTTGAATGGCGCCTAATCAAAGTGCAACCCAGTTCCACAGCATCCTTCAAGTCGATCCATGAGGCCCACCACTGTTGGGCATCTTGCGGTTCTGGCGGCTTACCTGGCATGCACCTCACGATGTTCTCAGCTTTCTCCATTTGCTGCAAAAGGAATCCCATCAACTTGTGATTGTATTTCAACTGAAAGGCTGCACACTCCTTTGTCTGCCTCAGGTTTTCAGATATGCGTTCTGCAATGGCCTCAATATTCATCTGCAAAAAAGAAAGAGGTCAGTGCAAAAGGTATGAAGATGGTAAGTCCCTGCTAGAATGGCAGAGGTGTGCAAATCTGACAATAAGCATGGGAAGTGAATGCCACACACATGCACTGCTGAATGCAGCTCCAGGGGACATGCAAGGGATCAATGAAATCACTCTTAAAATGTGATTTTAGTCGGGCTTCATGCCACATCAGCTGCTTTGCTCATGGACTAACAGGTGTTGCGCTCAACTGACCAATCTGGAACAGGAAGAGTAAATGCCATGCAGGCTGAATGCCATGCACTCACTGCAAGCTCATCTTGGGAACTACCACAAAGTTAGCCTTTACCAGCCCACCTCAATGCTCCAGGCCTCTGGCAGCCCCCACAGGCACTGGTTCACCTCCTCCATTGTTGGCCTCTTCAACGGATCAGCGTTGCAGCAGCGCTGCATGACTGTGAGGAGTTCTGGAGGACAATCCACTGGCCGGACCCAGGAAGGGTTATTCCAGAGAGCACTCATGTTCTGTGAGTATTGGCAAACCATGAAGGGGCATTGGCCAGTCACGACCTCGAATGCCACAAGCCCAAAGCAGTAAACGTCAGATTTGACTGTCACTTCTTGCTCAGGAGCCCTCCACATGTCTGCTTCTGCAGTCTGTCCTATTGTTGACCCGAGCAGGCCTCGCACTTCAGCACGATGACCAGTAGTTGAGTGTCCAAACTCTGCCAGCTTCACAATACACCGGTCCAGCTCACATCCAAAGATGAGAAAGCTAACAATGCTGATGCTGCCATGGATAACAGGCTCTTTTTTGGCAAGTAAATATGTCAAGCCTGAGGATGCTTGCTGGAGGAGGCGAAGCTTTACCCGCCATGGCAATGAATTCCCTTGACAAATCTGTTTCAAGTTGTTGTCAGCCAGCTCCATAACCAATTGACAGGATGCAGTGATTCCATGCAGCTGCACCACGTGTGGATGAGATAATGATTCATGAATTGCAGCCTCTCTGATAAAGCAAGCCAAGACTTCGTTTTGCCTTGCATTGCCTGGGCTCACCACTGGCGCCCCAAGCACACTTTTGACTGCCACAGGTTCATCATCCCACCAACCCTTGTTCACCACACTCTCAGCACATTCATAGAATATAGAACCCAGTGCCACTTCATCAGTGTCAATTATTCTCCAGCCCTGCATTTCGCATTCAAGCTGCTGCCGAACATGATCCTTCTTTTCAGACTGTGTGCCACCTTCTGCAGCACCCAGTACATCTGCAAATGTGGCCTGAAGAATGCAGTACAGTGAGTTGTCAGAAGCACACGCTTGAGACAATGCAGGTAGGTCAAAACTCCATTCGCGATGATAGTACCAAGTGGCTCGTATTTCATCCAACAGCTGTGCAGGTGTGTAGAAATTCTTCACTTGAAAGGGCAAAGAATGAACAGCCAGCAATCTCCTCCACACCCTGAGAGGTGGCATTTTGCCTCCTCTGAGCTGCATTGCCCTGTCCATCAGAAAACTGCCGTATCCGTCTGGCGCAGTCGGGCGACCCATGTTAAGCACTCCGACCTCCACCTCGCACATTACATCTTCAGCTTCTAAATCTGACGATGCCACCTGCTCAAACTTGTCCAGCTCCCTTTCAAAATGATCCATTGTCTTATTGTTGTAGACAAACCTCTGTTCATTGCTCTGTGGAACATGTCACATGCAAGTAAAGAGAAGATCAGAGTGCTGACCCAGGACAATGCATAGGAAAACTACCATTCCAAGATGCCTTGCAAACCCGTCCTGTACATCAAAATTCTGCTCAAAATGCTGATCAAGAAAACTGTGGCAACTATGCAAGGAACTGTGCTGCCGCTCTGGGATGCAATGCTTTCTCAATCAAAATACTGCTGCACCTCACTTGGTTGGGAAAACAGCAGCTGAGCTTGAAATGCTGATGCATATTCAGCATTTCCCCAATTCACTGGATTACTCAAAACAAACACCCACCTGGTCCCAGTCCTCCTGCAGCCCCTGAAGACACTGGTTGACCTCTTGCATCGTTGGCCTATGTGAAGAAACAGGGTCACAGCAACGCCTGATGAGCTTATGAAGCTCAGGTGGGCAGCCCACAGGTTGGCTTGGGTCAAGCAAGGGATCCAGAGGGCTGTACGGGCATCTGCCAGTGACAATCTCAAATGCCACAATTCCAAAACCACATACATCTCCCCTCATACACTCAAGACTCCACACATCATGGCGCCACAGATCTGGGGGATAGTATGCTGCTAGCTTAACAGTGCAGCTGTCAGCTTCACCAAAAAATATGATGAAATTACGCGTCCTGACTCTACAATGCGCGATGGGTTGCTCCAGTGTGTGAAGGTATGTCAATCCTTCAGAAGCCTGCTGGAGGAGGGACAACCTAAGTTTCCATGGCAGACACCTCCCTCGGCAAATTCGCTTCAAGTTGCTGTCACCCATTTCCATGATCAACTGACATGACTTGGTGATTCCATGCAACTGCACCACGTTTGGATTTGCCAGCGATGCTTGTACTGCAGCAGACCGAAGGAAAGCTGCCGATGATCGCACAGACTGCTCCTGCTCCGGAATCCTACCCAACTCCTGCCAGTGAACTACTGCTACCTTTCTATTATTCCATCTGGCTTCTTGCAACACAACAGTAGCTCTTGGTGAGTACAATTCTGGAAAACCATCCACAGGCCAACTATGCAACAACATCACCTCATCACTATCTATGATCCTCCAGGTCTCCATTTCATTTTTGAGCTGCTGCCCGATTTGAGTCCTTCCTAGAAATTGTGTGTGGATGCCCTTGACCACACACTCAAAGGTGTGTTTCAGTTGGGTGAACAGCTGACTGTCTGACTCGAATGCAGTCTTCGTTTTGTCTGACCTTTGTCTTACACCACCAATATAGCCAATTGCACTAAACACCTCTGTTGGTGTGTAGAAGTGCCTGACATTAAATGGCAATGCATGCACAGCCAGCAGTCTCTTCCCAACTGCCATCCTGTCATCATCCAAGCACATTCTGGGATCGTCCAGAATCTCCTGCAGGAGGGCCATCAACTCTTGGTTGTAAGTGAAGCAGTCCTGCACCAAATGACAATTGTTTCTCAGACACATATGCTGCAGAAACACGAAAGTGGAGCAACAAATTGAAGCTCACAATCAGCAATGCCTGCAACGCCGTTCCAAGCACATGACTGCTCCCTTATCAGAATCTGGCATCAAATGCTGCACGTCGGACAAGTTTGCTGCAGAAAAATCGCGCATATTTCGCACTCAGGCCACTGCGCAAAAACTAACTTCCGGATGAATGTTTTGGCTGCGTCAATTCTTGTTCGGCCGTGAACCCCAGACACTGCGGGCACTGGGCGCCCCTTCGTTTGTCAGCTTGAGCGGCGACTGTGAGGTGCAGTGCAGCTTGCAGAGCAGCAAACGCCGCGAAGGGCCGTTGGGCTCCCCGCCAAGTACTCCGCAGCACTGGGCGCCGCTGCTCTCCACCTCAAACTGTACTTGGTCAACCGCGCTTCCAGCGCCTGGACTCGTCGCTGCTGCCGCAGTCCACGGCCGCCAACTAGCGGCTCGCGCGGCGAAAGCCTACACAAAGAGCGGAAGGCACGCTGCGGCGTCGCGCCGCGGCAGCGTGGCCACCACGATGTGGCGCCATGGTTGTTGCCGCTGCCGCGATTTCGGTCGATGTGAATTTGAGCGCGGCGGAGTATTTCGCGGACAAAGGTCCGCGGAGGAAAAATTTGTCGTGCACTGTTGAGTGCCCGAGAACATTTCCTCGCGAGCGTCTTTTCTTGCGAAATGCGCGAACATTGCTCCGCTCAAACAGCTTTTCGGTGAGCAGTAGCTTTGCGAATGGATCCTTCAATTCTGTTACAGCACACAGATGTTTCAACAGCATTGCATCATGCAGCCGAGCATTGCAAGCAAACCGACGGTGCACATACTTAGGTGCAGACAAGGCTGGTGGTATTGGCGAATACCTTAAGTGTGCAGTTTTCAAAACCAGTGGGGCACACAATCTGCGCAATTTGCTAGTCAACACGAAAAATCGAAAACTGGCAATGCAGACCAACATGATTGTCCCATACCACCCGCCGGCCAAAGTCGGTTGTGCTCCAGGCAGATTCTTGCGGGATGTACCAAAACGTGCCGTGTCTCAGCAAGGAATGCATAACCCAACTGATGGGGCGACCCTCAGTTGGTGGAAGGCTTGTACCCAGCTGCTATTCACTCACCGATGCCTGTCCTGGGCTGCCGCTGGATTCAGCCATTTCCCATGCGCCCCCTGTCCGATCTGACCGTAGAATTTTGCAATGTCGCGGACGGCAGGAGGCGGCGAGGCTCCCCTTCGACCAGAGCGCGACCACCGTGCCCGAAAGCGGTTCCGAAACTGGCGACACCGCCGGGTGATCTGACACTGCACGAAGATTCACAACTCAGCAAACGTGCGGATTTCTTTCAAAGACAGAATCCCCGCGCGTTTGCTCCACCAGATCGGCACGCTCGACGCGGTCTGAAGTCTCGTGCTGCACCCGGGGAGGGAGGGAGGGAGGGAGGGAGGGAGGGAATCTTCAGGGCAGGGATGTGTCCCACAATGAATATCCAACAGGGCGCCGACACCAGACACCTCGAGGATCCTTGCTTCGATCGCGCCCCTCGCAGCATGGCCGTCAGTGTGGCCGTCCTCGAGCGTGGGCGCGGACAGGCCCAGCGCCGCGCTCCCTGAAACCCAGCGGGCCCAGGGAGCGACTCACCAGTGCGATTCTCCACTGCTCTGCCATGTGCCATGTATATAATGTCAACACCGCTTTGGCTTTTCTCCGCCTCAAGCTACACCGCCAACCACCCCTTAAAATCTCCTCTACCGATACGATGCTGATGCTGGTCCTTGATCCCGGGACGGGTTTCGGAGCTACACTTGACAAACCCATTCCTGCTTCCCCTCACCTCCCAGCACAGAACCGCTGGCTGTTACCCCCAGCGCATTCCCCGAAGGAGCCAAGCTTTGGGACCCAAAAGTGCCTCCTCTCTTGGGAACCTGACCCCATTTGCTAGTGGCTTGCAGAGGCTGCAACCTTTGACAATGTCGTAGGCTGCGCAATTTGTGCCAGAATACCGGCTCCCTTCGATGGCAGCTCCCGTCTCCGACCAAGGATTCACAATCTTTCCGGCTCGCTCTTCCTTTTGCCCTGTCCCTAGACCCAGAGCGAGTGAACGCGCAGCGGACATTCGGCAACCCTCTCAAAATCCCACCGTGCCATTAACCAGAAGTGGAGATCCCATAGGGTCGCGCAAGTGATGTGCACACGATGCATTCAAAGGGAGGATGTGGGGCGGAAATAATATTACTGCCTGCACCAAATCGGTGACTGGCTGCACTAAATCACGTGCACACTATGTCCTAGCCTTTAGTTTTAGGGTGAGTTTTAGGGTTGGGATTAGGGTTGGGGCAGGTTTAGTTTTAGGTTTTGGGTTAGGTAAGTTTTGGAGGGGGTTGGTGCAAGCAGTCACCGATTTAGAGCAGAAAGTCACCGATTTGGTGCAGCCAGTAATTGTATGCCATGTGTGTGTGGTGTGTGGTGGTGATGGTGGGGGGGTGGGGGTGGGGTGGGGGGGGGGCCGGGGGAAGGGGAGCAGAACCGCAGGAAGTTGTTGTAGGGGGACCACGCGGCAGCCAGCTGGACTTAGCGTTGGCACACCTCTATCGAACGGCAGGTGCTTTGCTAGCTCCCGAGTTGACCACGGCCGATCGTCCTTGTCCCACGTGCTCGTGAGCCCGATGGTTCAGCAACTCACGGATTCATGGGAAACTCCCCTTGGGCGCAACATACAAGCCACTTGCATGCGGTTTCAACCCCCATGATCATGGTGTATATAATCTATATTATCATGATAATATACAATATATTATACTACATATTATGCTACATATAATAATTGTATATAGCACTATATAGTGCAGGCGTCAACATGCCTTCACAGCTGCCTTGTCAGTTGAAAACGCACCGATTGGCAGGAGGCGCACTGAGCCAACAAACGGATGGGGAGCTCGCTGAAAGAATTAATTCAGACAGTTCGATATTGAACTGCCTGAGGCGGCGGCTTGCGGCTTGTGACTGTAGCCTTGGGCCTGGCATCCCCCAGTCAGGTCCACATGGTTACACGCCACCCCGGACTTGTATGTCTGAATACTTGGCGACCCATGCGGGTACGCTGGCAACACGGAACGCCGGCGGCGGCCGAACCGCTAGCCTTTCGTGGCGGCCGTCTGAGCCCTTCCCACCGCGCAACTGCCCGCCCGTCGAAATTCGAATCCAGGAATCGGCGTTGTGCGGTTGGGCAGGCCAGTCAGAAGGTAGACCCCTCATGGGTTCGGAACAGCGCATTGTAGTGACTGGACACCGTACTGTACATTGACGGGTAATTAGATGACTTAGATGAGTTAGATGTGTTCATCTGAGTCTAGAAATGTGTTAATCATGATCGCCACGTTCATCTTGTTAAATGGGCCAATTTTCGGTATAATGAGGTCATTAAGGCAATTTAGGTCATTTAGCCCATTTCTGGCCATTTGAGGCATTATTTCTTGATGGAACCGGTGTGATGATGAACATTATAGCCTATTATGATGTAGTGCGCGGTCATGGGCGGAAGGGAGCCGCCAGGAAGTGGTGGAGTACACTCCAAGGGATTATGGGGTTGATCCGGCAGTACGGGCACCTGTCAGATACCCGCATTACATTGGATCACAGGTACAAGCGCCCCTACGGCCATGGTACATTGGAGGGACGTGGTATAGCTTGGGGAAGCCGCCTGGCATTACTAGAGGCATGCCAAGGGGCCAAGGGACCATGCGAGTGGCTCTCCAAGGGCCGAGGTGACCTTACAGGAGGCCGAGGGTGGCATGACATGAGTGTATTGGACATTACAGGAGGCCGAGGGTGCCATGACGAGAGGGGGAGCGCGCTACCTATAAAAGTGGGCACCCCATAGGCTATTTGTCTCAGTTCGCCGGTGCACTCGACCTTGTCTGGACCAGGGGGCCCACCACCATTGTAATACATTGACCGAAGCTCCGCCGATTGTCTCATTTGGTCGCCATCATCCTGGGGGATTCTACAGTGGTTTCGGAGCTGAGCGACCAAGAGCATCAAAGGGGCAATCTACCATCTCCATGGCGCACCATGATGGTCAACCAGTCGTGATGGGAGAGGAGGAAGCTCGCCAGGCGGAAGAGCGTTATCAAAAGCTGATGCAGGAGGTCAACCAGACCCGCGAACGGAATCAACAACTGGAGCGGGAGATGGCCATGCTGCATGAGGAGAGGCAGGCTGCCGAGTATCGAGGTGGCCGTCGATCTCGTGCTCTAGCTCGGGATATGGCCGAGTTGACTGCCGAATTGATTTCCGGTCGTGGAGTGGCACCAATGGGCGTGAAAGTGGAGAAGCCTGAGACCTATGACGGTGCCAAGCATCGTGATATCGACACATGGTTGTTCCAAGTGGAGGAGCATGTCGTTGACTGGAATACCTGTTGCCTCTCGTGTTGGATATGTTGCATCGCTGTTGAGGGGTCATGCTGCCATGTGGTGGCGTGAGTTGTGCGAAAGTGGCAATCGAGTGAACGATTGGGACGAGTTCAAGAGGGATCTGCGTCGACAATTCCGAATGGATAATCTGATTCGCCGGGCGAGGGATGAGCTGTATGCCCTCCGGCAAAGGGAGAAGGAGCCTGTGTCGGACTTTCTGCATAAATTCCGGCAAGTGTGTATCCGGATCGACGATCTCTCAGAGGCGGAAAAGCTGGACAAGTTCCTTCGGGCTTTGAATGTGAATGTCCGGATGCAAGTAGAGTTGAAAGAGCCAACAACGTTTGAAGAAGCTGCAAGTTATGCTGACCGAGCCGACAATGTGCTTACTCGAGTCTCTGGCCAAAGCGCGAGTGGAAAGCCAAGTTGGTTCAAAGGCAATTCGTCGCATGGTGGATCGAATGTTGGTGGACCGCGGACCTTTTCAACCGAAGTCGTCTGGAGGACCGGAGCCAATGGAAATTGGAACAAGCTACGTCCAGAGGAAACCTTTGACTCCAGAAGAGAAGAAGTACCTTCGAGACAACAAGGGGTGCTACTGCTGCCGCAAGGTCAACGCAGGACACTGGAGCAGGGACTGTCCCATGAAGAAGAACAAGTCTGGAGGAAGGCAGGGAAACTTCAGCGGTCGTTGAATATCGGGGACAACGACCGGACAACACCCGACTCAATGAAAGGGCCAGATGACAAGGATGGCCAAGTGATGGTGGCGGAAGGGACCGAGATTTCGTCACCGGCTACTCTTGAAGATGCTGGACCCACAGAAGTGTCAGAGCCAGTGATTGAGTATGGGTTTATCGCTCGGATTGTTGAGAAAGCTGGATCTGACCAAGCAAGAAGCATGCTACGTTTTGAAGCCCCGTGGGCGGACGCCGTTCCTAGAAGGGAGATGGTACATGAGGTTGCCGCTGCAACTCATGATTGGGCTGGTGTCTCTGATCAAGATACCAACAAACCGGGATGTGTTGAGTCCAGATATGCAAGTCTTCCGGTAGACACACATCAACTTGGAAGTGTTGAGTCCGGAGAAGCGAGTCTTCCGGTAGACACACTTCAACCAATCTGTCCTCAAGAATCCACCTCTGAAAAGGATGTACCTGGCGATGGCGATACCTGTGAGATGGAATGCTACGTTGGGAAGTCCGTGGACAAGGCAGAATCAGGTGTGTCAATGTCAGTGACACAACTGTTGTGTATTTCGGGAGAAGTTAATGGCATCCCTGTCAAATTTCTGGTGGACAGTGGAGCCAGTGGAAACTTCATCAGTGAGCATCTTGTGAGTGAGATGACTTGAGAACAGTGAGAAATCATGAAAAGATGCAAGTGCATTTGGCGGATGGATCAATGAGAGCATCCAATCGCATTGTGAAAGATGCACAAGTGAGCTATGAGGAGCATGCCGAGTTTTTGGATTTCCATGTGATGAAACTTCCCAAGTACGATGCCATCTTGGGGAAGTCATGGTTGGATAGATGGAATCCGAACATAGATTGGAGAGCCGGCAACATAAGCATTCGAGTGGGGAAGAAGACGGTCGTTTTGAAGAGCGACTACCCTACAAAGGAGTGTGCCAAGCTTTCAAGTATCTTCGGGAAATGGGCAATGAGTATGCAAGTCTCAGCCCAGAAGATGAAGCGGCTTGCTCGACACGAAGACATGTATATGGCCATTGTGAGGCCAATCGATGAATACAAGATGGAAGACCAAGAGTACAAGGAAGTGAATGCAATCGTGGAGTTGGATGATGCCAAGATCGATACACCATTTCCAAGAGAAGTCAAGGAGATACTGGTGGAATATTCGGATGTTTTTCCGGTGGAGCTACCTCCAGGTCTACCACCGAAGCGTGCCGTGGACCATCGCATTGAATTACTCCCTGGAACAGAGCCACCTCATCGAGCACCCTACCGGATGTCTACTCAAGCATTGGACGAGTTGAAGACTCAGTTGAAGGAGTTGACGGAGCATGGGTATATTCAGCCCTCAGTTTCACCTTTTGGAGCTCCCGTCCTCTTTGTTCCAAAGAAGGACGGCAGTGTCCGAATGTGTGTGGACTACCGGGCGTTGAACAAGGCAACAATTCGGAACCGCTACCCATTGCCCCGCATCGAAGAACTTCTGGACCGCTTGGGTGAGGCAAGTTTCTTCACAAAGATCGACTTGAGGAGTGGCTACCACCAGATCCGTGTCCATCCAGATGACGTGCCGAAGACAGCCTTCAGGACAAGATACGGGCACTTCGAATTTCTCGTGCTACCTTTTGGCTTGACAAATGCTCCAGCTACGTTCATGCACTTGATGCATAGCATTTTCAGGGAGCATCTCGACACTTTTGTCATCATCTTCTTGGATGACATCTTGGTGTATAGCCAATCGTTGGAGGAGCACAAGGTGCACGTCAGGAAGGCATTGGAAATTTTGAGAGAGCACAAGCTCTACGCGAAGATGACCAAGTGTTCGTTCTTCCAACAAGAAGTCGAATATTTGGGTCATATTGTTGGCATCGATGGAGTGAAGCCAGATCCTGCGAAGATCAAAGCCATCAAGGAGTGGAAGCAGCCAGAGAACTTGAAGGAGCTGCGAAGTTTCCTTGGTTTGGCAGGATACTACAGAAGATTCATCCAAGACTTTGCGAAGATTGCAACGCCTTTGACAAACTTGACAAGGAAGAAGACTCCCTACAAATGGACTTCAAGCGAGGATGCAGCCTTCAAGGAATTGAAGACCAAGCTGACCGAGGCACCTGTATTGAAGACTGCTGATCCTGACCGAGATTACGTTGTGGCCTGCGATGGGAGTGACACGGCTGTGGGAGCTGTGTTGAGTCAAGTTCATGACTCCGGTGATCATCCTGTGGCATTCGAGAGCCGGAAGATGAATTCAGCAGAGGCAAACTACCCTACTTATGAGCGGGAACTCTTGGCGGTGATTCATGCATTGAGGACTTGGAGACACTACCTAGAAGGCAAGAAGTTCAAGGTCATCACGGACCACTACTCCTTGAAGTACCTCATGACGCAAACGAACCTGTCGAAGCGACAAGCAAGATGGCTGGACTTTTTGGCCGAGTTTAACTATGAGGTGATTCATAAGCCAGGAAAGTCGAACGTGGTTGCCGACGCCTTGTCCAGGCTATACATGATTGAATGCTTGTTGATTTCTGAAGTAGAATTGGATTCGAAATTGCTGCGGAAGTTGGAGGAAGAGTATGCTCGCGATGAAGAGAGCAAAGCAATTTTTGAACATCCAAATCGCCACCCAAATTTCAAGGTGCTGAATCAGCGCATCTATTGGGTTGATGATGGGCGATTGCGATTGTACGTGCCAAGTGGGACCTTGAGAAGTGCAGTGATGACAGAATTACATGATGCACGTTGTTCGGGTCACTTGGGCATCAAGAGAACATCTGACCTGGTGAAGCGGGATTTCTATTGGCCTTCTTTGGAGAGTGATGTGACGGAATTTGTGAGGAGCTGTGATGCATGTCAGTGCAACAAACCCTCAAATCAGAGAAGCGCTGGGTTGTTGCAACCTTTGGAAATACCTCACAATCGTTGGGAGAAAGTGAGCATGGATTTGATCACTCATTTGCCAAAAACCCGATCCGGTTATGATGCTTTGATGGTTATGGTGGATTATGGCACCAAGATGGTGGTGCTGAGACCAACAAAAAGTACAGCCACTGCTGTGGATGTGGCTAAGACTTTTGTGGATTCCGTTGTGCGAGTCCATGGTTTGCCGAGGACCATTGTGTCGGAGCGTGACAGCAAGTTCACGAGCCATTTTTAGAAGGAAGTGTTCAAGAATATGGGAACTACTTTGGCGATGTCATCGGGATTTCATCCTCAAACTGATGGCCAAACGGAGAGGGCCAACCGTACGATTGAGGAGATCATGAGAGCGTTCGTGGGAAGACGACATAACGACTGGGATCAACGGTTGAGCATGGTGGAGTTCGTCTACAACAATGCCGTGCATTCTTCAACTGGATTTACGCCTTTCTACCTTTGCTACGGGCGACATCCAGTGAACCCTGCAAACTTGTTGGCTGGAGCGGAGACGAAGAACGTCACAGCTGAGGATTGGATGGAGACTTTGTCCAAAGATCTACTGCAAGCACGCGACAACTTGACAAAGGCTCAAGAGCGACAGAAGCGATATGCGGACAAGAAGCGAAGACCTTTGGAGTTGCATGCTGGTGATGAAGTTCTTCTCTCTACCAAGTACCTCAACATTGCTGGAGCTGGACCAAGCCACAAGTTTGGACCGTTGTATATTGGACCGTTCAAGGTGGCGGAGTGCTACACGACAGCCTACAAGCTGGAGCTGCCGGCGCACATCCGAGTGCATCCTGTCTTCCATGTCTCTCAACTGAAGTTGTACCGAGCGCCAAAGGATGCAAGGAGACGTTCCCAACCTCCCGAAGCCATTATCTCTACGGACGGCCACGAGGAGTACTTCGTCGAGGAAATCGTCAACCATCGACTGCGAAAGTGCGGACGTCGAACCGTCAAGGAGTACCTCGTCTTTTGGGAAGGCTACCCTGCCCATGAAGCGACTTGGGAGCCTGAAGACAACCTCCAAAACGCGCAAGAGAAGATCCAGGAGTACTACGGCCGCATTGAGGACAATGCTTAGTTTAAGGGGGGAGATTGTAGTGACTGGACACCGTACTGTACATTGACGGGTAATTAGATGACTTAGATGAGTTAGATGTGTTCATCTGAGTCTAGAAATGTGTTAATCATGATCGCCACGTTCATCTTGTTAAATGGGCCAATTTTCGGTATAATGAGGTCATTAAGGCAATTTAGGTCATTTAGCCCATTTCTGGCCATTTGGGGCATTATTCCTTGATGGAACCGGTGTGATGATGAACATTATAGCCTATTATGATGTAGTGCGCGGTCATGGGCGGAAGGGAGCCGCCAGGAAGTGGTGGAGTACACTCCAAGGGATTATGGGGTTGATCCGGCAGTACGGGCACCTGTCAGGTACCCGCATTATATTGGATCACAGGTACAAGCGCCCCTACGGCCATGGTACATTGGAGGGACGTGGTATAGCTTGGGGAAGCCGCCTGGCATTACTAGAGGCACGCCAAGGGGCCAAGGGACCATGTGAGTGGCTCTCCAAGGGCCGAGGTGGCCTTACAGGAGGCCGAGGGTGGCATGACATGAGTGTATTGGACATTACAGGAGGCCGAGGGTGCCATGACGAGAGGGGGAGCGCGCCACCTATAAAAGTGGGCACCCCATAGGCCATTTGTCTCAGTTCGCCGGTGCACTCGACCTTGTCTGGACCAGGGGGCCCACCACCATTGTAATACATTGACCGAAGCTCTGCCATCTGTCCCATTTGGTCGCCATTATCCTGGGGGATTCTACACCCAAATTGCATCATAGTCCTCCTCGGAGCTGGTGTCAAACGTCTTGTGTCTTGTGCGCTTCTCCCTTGGCTTATCCCTCGGCTTGCGCACGGTCCACTATCCAAGATGGGGTGGCAGGTCTGCTTGCTCTGATGTCTCTGACCACCCAATGTCCTTCGCGAATTTAAGACACAACTCCAGCAACTCAGCCGATATGTCATCCATCATGGCATCCACCAACACGAACTTCTCCCTGATGGGTTTTAGTATGTTTATGTAGCACCCCAGAATGTATTTCCAGGCGTACACTGCACACACACCATGCAACCCGTCAGCGCTACGTTTGACATTTTATATGTGTTTAAATATATGAATGACACCATAGTGAGAAACAATGCACAACGCCAACAGCACCATCACTGAGTGATTAGCAATGATCGCTCACCGGTGGGGTCTATCATAGCCAAAAAGGCCATTTGCTAGACCCACGTGGAGTCGTTGAGTGGCTCTTCTAGCTTGTAGAGCATATCATTGCATAATGGCACCAACCCACTGTATGGCCCCTTACTGTCCACACCGCCCATTTTGTAAAGGAAACCCCGCAAGTGCAATAGCTTGATCAGGGCCTTGGAGCTGGTGGGATATGCCTCCACCTCGAGCCTCTTACAGCACCTATTCACAAATGCCAAGATTAGGAGGAGGGCCTCCAAGTAGCCCCATTGTGTAATCTTGATAGGATTATCGCATTCGGGGTGCGGCCCAAACCATCTATCGATGGCCTTCCTCAGGCGCACAACCCTTCGCAATATAAAAAATATACTATTCCATTGAGTTCCCACAAACTTGACCAACTAGAGTACCCTCCGCAGTTGGGGCCTCCTGCCACCTTCACCCGACTCATTGGTGGGCACTTCTAATGTAGACACACCCTCCTCAATACTAGAAACTACATTATCACCCTCTCTTATTATTTCCACTTGCAGCCTTCGCAACTCAAATGTGGCTTTCGCACTGGCACGCATGTGGTTCACCAGTGCGGAGACCCTGCCATCATAAGGACACATGCACACTACTGATGAAACAATTCCTAAACAGCAGCAGCTACAATAGTTGCAGCACACACAAATAACCACCAACATGCACGCACACATAGCAACACACACACACACACACACACACCCCAAAACACACCAACATCATAACTTACTGGTCTATTGTAGTGCAGAGCTTTTCGTAGCCTTCAGTATGTATGGCGCAGACACGCAGGTTGGTCAGGCCATGGGTTATGACATTGTGGAGCATGTGGCAGGCACAGCGTGACCAATCTGCCAGGCCACCTTTGGGTTGCTCCCCAACCTCATGTACTGCCAGCTCCCCCCTAATACCCCGCCGGATGTTGCTCCCAGCATCCGTGACAAAGGATGGCCACCAGCTGGTCATCTCATACTTCTCCAGCTCCTTGCGGGCCAGGTCCACCACCACTGCATACACAAACTGCTTGTGACAAGCAACAAAAGCGAATATCATAAATAATAAACCATTCAACCAACTAGTAGTTGGGCAATCACTGCTGCTCATACACCCCGTCATCCCATACTTCTTCAGCTCCTTCTGGTCCAAGTCCACCATTACTGCATAGTATGCAGTGCATACACAAACTACTTGCAACAAGCAACAAAGGCGAATATCACAAATAACAAGCAACACGACCGGCTGCCAGTTGGGTAGTCACTGCTGCCAATTTGCTGCACAATCCCTCACCTTCAGCCGTGATGCTCTCCGCCGCCACAGGCACCGACCCCATGCACTTGCTCTGCAGCCGCCACTGGCGGATGGCATGGCCGTCATGCCGGTGCGTCTCCTGCACCCAGTGCATGGTCATTAAAAAACACTCTCACCGCGTGCGGGAGTGCCAAAGGTCACAGGTGAAGGCCGGCCACAACTTATTCCACTCCTCCATCCCCCACAGCTTCTGCACTACCTGACCGTGCATAGATGCTACCTGTGACAACAACAAAGACACTATTTTTAGGCTATTAGCCAACATAGTTGTGTGCTGCAAACTGTATCATATGGACACCATGGGACAATGCAACATATTGCACACAATGCATATGACGACATGGTAACAACCGACCTCATTGGTGATGGCCTTCCGGTTGAAGGAACGGCAGCAGCTGTTGTGTGCTTTGTACATGCAGTGGAAGTTTGGAGACTCAACAACGGATAGTTGAATGCTATCCACTGTGATCCAGCGGGTGATCGCTGACTGCATTTGCTGCCACGGGGCAGTTCTTGTGGCAATGGCTTCATGCTCTATGTACTGTACCACTCCCAACTTGCAGCCCTCCTCAGCCATCCGTGAAAGAAACTCAGCCATGAGAAAAGCGACACCATCTGCCCGCGCTTTGTCTGCCAATTGCACGGTAATGGACAACGTCCGTCGCGTGACCTTGTGGTGCCCCATATGCTTTTCCACAGTCAAGAAGGATGATGACTTGAAGGAAATCCCTTTGCCGCATATGCAGCAAATGATCTTGTTGTGGTCATCTTCCTTCCCCGCAACACTGTCGTATCTTATAAGGATGCCAGACCGCCCCTCCTTTGCCGTATACAATGGCTTCACCCACCGGCTGCCACTCTGCCTGGGCCCCAACGGTGGGGCCACACACCTATTGCTGCCAGAGGTGACCCCCACCCCACCCTCTCCCTCTAGTCGGGCCTGCTTTGCCCCAGGGGGTGCCTTTCCACCCTCTTCGCCGGCCGCGCACTTCACCCCGCTTTCAGAGGCGGCCCCCAATCCTATCAATGGGCCCCCAAATGTTGCTTCCAGCACAAATGCAGCCCCCACCCTGCCGCTGACTGATGCGCCCTCCGGATCCCCGGCCGGTGGCAGCCTTTCAGATGCCCCAACAGCTGGCGGCTATCGTAGGTTCAGAGCCCCCACCGCACTGGGTTTTGGATCTGAGTCCCCCAGGTCCCCCGTCACCATATGCGCAAAGTCAGACAGGTCCGGGAGCGGGGCGCTGCCGCCAATAGACGCCCCCTAGCCTTCCCCCCTACCGCTACCAGAGGTGGGCCCGTCCAAAGTTGGTAGGAATAGGAACGGCAACGGTGTCTGCTCCCGTCCCAGGGACGGGTCCATTCCAGTCTGTTCCAGTCCGTTCCAGTCCATTCCAGTCCATCCCAAATCCATCCCAAATCCGTCCCAAATCCATCATAAAACTGTCCGGCCCAAGGACGGGGACGGACTCTGGTCCATCCCCGTTCCCATTCCCATCCCCGTTCGTAGTCCGTCCCCATTCCTGGACGGCCCACCTCTGGCCGCTGCCACTGCCGTCCCCTCATGCCCGGATCCCTCACCTTGGAGTGTGGGGGACCGCCTTTCCCGGCGCTCCTCTGTCTGGACCCGGGCATCCCCTACCTCAGGCTGTGGGGGGCCGCCTTGGTGATGCTGGGCCGGGGGCGGGGACTCCCCAACCTTCAGAAGCCGCCGCCGCTATGTCTGCTTGGTCTTGCCACCCATCGCAACAAGCGCAAATTGCACTGCACGGGGGTAGGGGCATCACATTTGTGGACCGTGGGGCATGCGGCCAACGCGTCAAATCTAATTGTTGCATTCTTATTGGTCCACACATGAATTTGATGTTAGTATGTGCTGTGGAACAGCCTCTGGAATGGGTTCTAGGACGGCCTAGGACGGCCTTTGGAATGGCCTGGAACGGACTCTGGACCGGTCTGGAACGGACTCTGGACAGGCCTTAGGCAGTACAGGAATGGACTCCTAGCTGGGCCGTATTGCCCTGGAACAGAATTGGGATGGCTGCACACCGTTCCAGATCCGTCCCAGTCCGTTCCAGCCTTAGGATGGATTTGTCTTTGGCCGTTCTTGGGTCTACTGGCCCAAGGACGGGGACAGACTCTGGTCCGTCCCCGTTCCCTTCCCCATCCCCGTTTCTAGTCTATCCCCATTTCTGAATGGCCCACCTCTAACAGGTTGTCAGACCAAACGGTGAGGACAAAAAACAGAGCGGGAGTGACCGCCACACTTCTCCACGGTGGCGCCCGACAACGAAGGGCAGGGCTCTAGACCCGCACCTTATTTATAGGCTTAGTGGGGGCCTTATTCACTGTGCTACTATTTACCACTGTCGCGCCCCACTGCTTAATGCCCACCCTGATGCCCCGAAACTAGACAACCACCATGACCCCGCATGCCTACGGACCCGCAGAGTGGCTCTACTGGGCGGAGGTGTACGTGGACATCCGGCGGAGGAACGCCCAAGACGAGCAAGCCGCTCAACTCTAGAGATGGCATGTGACAAGCGCCATAATCCACCATAAATGGCAAGACAACCCAATCTGGTGGAGCGAGGAGGAGGAATCTTTCGACCAAGCCGGGAGTACAGCGGGGATGGGATGTCAGAGCCACGGGCTATGAACACCTCCACGGAGGGAGATGGTGGTTGCGAACAAGCAACACCAAGCGCCTCCGGCGCGTCAAGGACACCGGGAGCGAGTCGAGAGAAGACGCAGAGGAAGAAATGGGCCAGAGGATAACCCAACGCGGAGTGACCCCCGGACTGAGGAGGCTCCCACGGACCCCTACCGTTGGTTGCATGACGATTTGTGGACTGGCTTCAAGCAACCATGGTGGGGCGGGGACTGGACACGACAGCTACTAGTCCGCAATGACAAGAACCGTGATGGGGTGACTACATCCAATGGAAACGTTAACCAGCCAAAGCCTACAGGTTGCGACTCCGAGGAGGATAACCCCTGGCGACCACACACTTGGGGACAGCATACGCAGCTTTATTGGGGAGGGGACTGGACCATGACGAACTGCGCTACAACCTGAGGACCACCAGCACATTTGGACTGTGGGAGAAAGGCCTTCCGCTCATGAGGACGTTTCGCTATTAGGGGGAGGAGTGTAAGGGGGACTTACACTATATTGTACATTATGAACTGGTTGGGAATATTTTACAATAGGAACACTCATTTGGGGAAAAGCACAGCACATTGTATATTAAGAGTCTTCACGGGAATGGTGTATAATAGAGAAATTGGGGTTAGTACTTGAGAGGGGGTAGTGCCTATTAGAAGCGGCAGTTTGGGTGTTTTCTAATACTATGGACAAAGGGAGAGATACCGGGGAGAAAGCATCGTGTTAGTCAGCACGGTAGGGAGGGTCTCGGGAGCAACAGGTTGGTGGAACGGAAGAACAAGGGATGGGCGAGTTCGAATTGACTCACCCTATTTCTAGCATGACCCTTGGGATCCCTTGGGGATGGGTATAATACAAACATACCAGACCAGATTGTAATCGAAGTTGCTGCCAAATTCTCACTCGACCAGTCCCCGCCTCGAACAGAGGCAATGGGTTGTTTCCCGTCCTACCAAAAGGGCGTCTGTCCCTTAAAAAAATGCATGGAAGGAGCTGAGTTGCATTGAAAGCGAAGCAAGATTAAGTGGCTAGAAGCTCGAATCAACAAGCATCAAGTTGTTGTACTTAAGGGTGCTTGAAGACCAGAAGACAAAGGGAAACTTCAAAAGAGCAAGACTAGGACAAAGCACCGGAAGCCTTGGAGGTGACTCTATAACTAGGCGATATCTTGGTCTCTCTTGGTGGCACACATGAGCCAACCAATCAAATAAGAGAGTGGTGCAATGCATTTTGAAGTGAGAAAAGTGATGCGAAATTTGGAAGGCACTGGGTTATGCTTTTGTGCTTGCAATGCTTGTGAATGCGGTTTTGCTTGCTTTTGGCATTTTTATTTGTAGTGCCCATTTGGTGCAAAGAATCATTGCAAGTGCTTAATAGAAATTGGTGTTATTGATGCCAAGGGATTGCCTCCCTTTGGCAAGGCTGGCAAGAGAGGTTACTGCCTTGAAGGGGCACTTGCCTTTTTGTGGGAGGCTGAGTGTGTATGCAGGGAGCGTGCAAGAAGAGGGGAAGGTGGTGGTGCCTTGTCGGGGACTTCTTTTGGTTTGTATTCTGGATCAATTTGTGGCATGGTTCAGTACCAAATGGCTTGTGCTATTTTGGTTGGAATCTTTGTTGATTGTTTCTTGTCCTTGAGTGGTCTCAACTTTGGTCTTTAGATTGGTTCTCTCCTTTAAAGAGAGAGAGAACACGTGGCCGTGATTCAGCTGCTGCATAATCAGTAGTCACACATAATGGCCATGCAATAGCATTATATACTATATCGGCAAGGCAGATTGTCTAGTAGGGATACTTTTAGCATCTTTTGCTAGATTTGTTGACTGTTCAATGATTAAGAACAAAGGCAAGACAAATACACTAGCAAGCAATAAACAATATTGGTTAATATTATTACTAGTTACTTTATCTAAATAGACGGTAGTCACCTTGTATGCATGGAAGCCATAAATATAACACTTGAAGTTAAGTTTGGATGCTGATGTAGTGGGTTTGGAATAGTGGTCTAAAAATACACATTGCATGTGCAACCATGCTCGCTCGAGTGGTGCATATGCACACAACTTTGCTGCCGTGTGTGCCAAATTGGAAGTTTTCTAAGCCATTGCTAATCACCATAATCGCATCGACCTTACTGAAAAAAATGCCAGGCCCCCAATTGTCGACCCGTCGATCCCTCAAGGTAGCGCAGCAGCCCTGTTTAGGGTAGCATTCACGTGTACTTTGCACAGTGATGGCTAAATTGCTAATTGTTGGTTATTTGGAAAAAAAGCTGGCAGATTAAAACCCACCCAGCTCCCACCCACCCATCCACCCATCACCATCACTTTCTTTCGAGCGAGTGCCAAAGGTGCCCTCCAAGGCGCACACCCAAAGGATGCCTAGATATTTTGTTAACGTGAAAGGTCGCGGCGATCGGGCCGTTGGGTCATTCGCCACAAGTTTGCCCTTACCCCGCCCCCCTTCGTCAAACCCCAACCCCACTCGCTTCCAATCAGCTAGCAAGGAGGCACTCCACAATGCTGCAGTGAGGGTACCAAGCGTCTTGGAAGTGCGAGGTCACGGCGATTGGCCTGTTGGGCTAATCGCTACCAACTCAATTCTTCAAATTTGGCCCCTCCCCCAACCCCCCTCCCCCGTGCCCCAAAGCCATTCGGCTTTAGTCCCCGGCCAGGGAGACGCCACGAGGCGCTCCAAGGGGGCCGCCCAGCTTGCCTAAATTGAAAGATCGCGGCGATCGACTGGTCGGGCTGATCGCCAAGAACAGAATTTTTAAATTTGAGCATGGCCCAGGCCCTTCTATCCCACCCCACTTGCCCCCCTCAACGCAACTCAAGCCAAGGTTTTGTGGTCGAAGGCATGCACACCGCCTGTCCCGGAGCCCCCCTGGTAAACGTTATTTAGTCGCTGCATTCCAACGTCAGCATGCAGGCACCGGACTGGGGCCTCCCCGTGCCGGGCCAGCCCCGCTCGCCCCTAGCTAGGGGCGAGCCACGTCCCCGTGCGCCCCCCCTGCAAAAACGGCTGAGTCGTGGGAAGTGGCACTAGCGCCTCCCCTCCAGTTCCACAGCTCCGCAGTTCCGCAGCTCCGACACCCATGGCCGTGGTCGCGGCTGGCCTGGCGGGCGCCATTGGCGTTGCAAGTCGTTGCCTG
The DNA here is from genome assembly GCA_905146915.1 of Ostreobium quekettii. Taxonomy (NCBI): domain Eukaryota; kingdom Viridiplantae; phylum Chlorophyta; class Ulvophyceae; order Bryopsidales; family Ostreobiaceae; genus Ostreobium; species Ostreobium quekettii. The sequence continues at coordinate 22,277 of CAJHUC010002059.1, forward strand.
TGGGGTCTAGCCTCCAAGCGCACCATTCACAATTTCAAGAGTTTGAGGATTCCGCGATGTTGCAGACGGAGGCGCCGGCGTGCATCTGTTTCTGTGAGCTGGTTGGTTTGCAATGGATGGGGGGTGTGTCCACAAAAGAACCGGGGCGGCGGGCCTCTCTGGGAGGCCGGGGGAGGTGCAAGATCCGCGGTGGATCTCGCTGTTTGCGTGGCGAAGCTTGCTTCCCGCTTGGGCGCTCTATGGGTGCCGAATGTTGCCAGCCGCAATAACCCGATTGGCACCCACGGGTGGCACCAATCGGTGGCCAGCAGGGGCGAGAATGGTGGGAGTGGGTGGCCACGTTCGGCCTCCCACTCCTGCTGTTTTGCTGCGTTTGCTTGTGGCCATTCTTTGGGCCCCATGGGGTCCGCAATCCACCCTTGGCGTTCGCCCCCTGTGGGCGCCGAATGGTGCCACTCGCGGGTACCAATCTGGGCACCCGCGGTTGGCACCAATCGGTGGCCACGCGGGGCAAGAGTGGCGGGAGTGGGAGGCAACTTTTGGCTTCCCACTCCCACCGTTTTGTGGTATGTTTTGTGGCCACGCTTTGGGCCCAGCGGAGGCCACAGTCCAGCCTTGGCATTTGGCCCCTGTGGGCGCTGATTGGTGCCACTCGCGGGTGCCAATCTGGGCACCTGCGGGTGGCACCAATCGGTGGCTACGAGGGGCAAGAATGGCGGGAGTGGGAGGCAACTTTCGGCCTCCCACTCCTGCCATTTCGTGGCATGTTTTGTGGCCACCCTTTGGGCCCCGTTGAGACCGCAATCCACCCTTGGCGTTCGCCCCCTGTGCCAAGCGGAACTACGGAGGGTAGGCACCAGTACCCCCTCCCACAACTTAACCATTTTCGCAGAGGGGGCACATAGGGGGCGCAGCTCGCCCCTAGCTAGGGGCGAGCGGGGCCTGCCTGGCATAACGAACATATGCGTAATGCGAAAAAGTGACCACGCACGCACGGCGCGTGGCACCAGAGGCGTCCCGGAACCCCCCCCCCCCACCTTAGTCATGCCTAAGCCAAGGCCAGCAAGCCGCATGCACCGGTCGAGCAAGCCCGGGGGATAGAGGTGGCCACCCGGATCCGTTAATAGCGGACAGAGGTTAATTTCCGTTAATTTTCCGTTAATTAACGGAAAATAACGAAAAAAGACAAAAATTAACCAAAAATTAGTGGATTTTTGGATTTTTTGGGGATTTTTGGGTTTTATTCATACTTATAGTTTATGGAATTCGCTATTAGAGAGTATGTTTGTATTTTATTTCAACCTATGCATACTAGATTTTCAACTAGCCGAAGTTGTTGTGAATTTTTGGGTTTTTTTTTTGATTTTTTTGGATTTTTTTTGTTTTTTCTGAATTTTTCTCCCTTTTTCCTTAACGAAATTTAACGGACAACTGATAAAAATTAACGAACCGGACTTAACGGACCGGATGGCATCTTTGAGTGGCCACCTCTACCGGGGGAAGCCGGCGGGAGGCGGGGTGCCGCCCATGCCGCGCCGTGCCTACGCACCGCGCGCCGGTGCAGGAAGCCTGGGGTTGGACTGTGAGTGGGCAATCGGGGCCATGCCGCATGCCGGACACCAGGTAAGCAAGCCGGGGGGATAGGGCATGAGCAGCCAGTCGGCGGCCATGCCGCGCGCTGCGCCGCACGCACGCCGGTCAAGGAAATCCGGGATGGGCGGCGTGTGCACAGCCGGCGCCCGCGGCGTGCACCATCCGCGCGCCGTACACTGGCACAGGACCACACAGCAGCCGAAAGGCTCACCGGACGTTATGGAAACCACATAATGCTCACCCGCGTAATGCAAAAAAGTGACCATGCAAGCACGGCGCGTGCCACCAGAGGTGTCCCGGAACCCCCCCCCCGCCTTAGTCATGCCTAAGCCAAGGCCAGCACGCCGCGTGTGCCGGCCAAGCAAACCCGGGGGAAGTTGGCGGGAGGCGGGGTGCCGCCCATGCTATGCCGCGCCTGTGCACTGCGGGCCGGTGCAGGGAGCCCGGGGATGGGCGTGAGTGGGCGGTCGGTGCCCATGCCGCCCGCCGCACCACACGCGTGCCGTGCGAGGCACAAGGAAGTCGGGGAGGGCATGAGTGCGCGGTCGACACGCACGCTGCACGCAGCACGAGGTGCAAGGAAGTCAGGGAGGGTGCAAGTGGCTGGTCGGCGTCCACGCCGCGTGCCACCCGCGCACAGCGCACGGTGCCAGGAAGCCCGGGGAGGGGGCGGTGCATGCGCGGCGTGTGGTCGGCGGTGTGCGGCCGGCAGCATGCGGCCGGCGGCTGCCCAAAACCATGATTTTGCTCTATAAAGCTCCGCTCGCTTCACTCGCTCACAATAATATAAGCTAGGAATACAGCCAAGAGCACCCCAGAAATGAATTTTTAGAGTCTAACTCAGTGTTCTTGTGCAAGAATCAACCCCTGTGATATAGGGGTTATGTGAGTGGTGGGGCTCTCTGAGTCGGGTACCGTGGGCATATGCATTCCCAATTTTGGCTGGTGGCTATGCTTGAGGGCGGCCGACAGCAGGTGCGCAGCTATCGGTACTACGGTTGCAACACACTGTAAGCACTTGTGCTCAACACATATGTTCCCAGTGCAATTGTGCATTGCCACAGTGGCAATGGAGACCATCGCCGATGCTAATCATCACAACGGCAATGGCCCGCACCCAAACGCGTGTGTTGTGTAAACTACTATGCGGTAGCTGGTTTACTCCAACAATATATTGGGAAATGATAATGAATATAAGATTGTACCAAAATTGGATAGAGGAGGCTGGTAGCTTTCCATAGTTCTTTAAATTATCCTAAACGGGTTAGTGGTAGTGAAGTAATGGCTAGTTCAAGTTGTAGTATTTAAGGTTGGGCCCCTACTATACTTGGGGATGGGATACTATTGATACGGGTATATTCGATACGTTGTTCTCTTGGTTGTGTACCACTGCATATGGGGATCATGTGACCGACCCTGCACAACAGCTTGTAATTCCATCCATGCCCACTCGCCTCCCAGGGGTTGCACCCGCAGGCCGCAAGGCGCCGCGTGCACCCACTACACGTACAGCCACCCCTCGCCCGGCCATTCCACATGCCCACACTGCGCATCCAAAGACATGAGCGCCATGGAAAACCTATTAGTCATCTGGCCGGGGGCCTTGCGGCTCCATCGGGCGCCTCGGCGGGTGCATCACCCATGAGTCAACCAAAAACCATGCCAACATAGCTCAACTTTGCTATTCCCACGAGGGCACCAGTCGGGCCACGGATATACTCCAAAGCCTTCCGGCGCTGCTATAACATCGATAGTTAAGCGGCGGTGGCGTTTTCATTAGTTTGATAAAGTGTGAAGTGCGGTGTGGGTTGCCTGGGGGCAATGAGCACGAGTATGGGTTGGGGCATGGACCTCTGCCATTGCAATCACAGTGTGCGGTGTGTGTCAATCACGGGCTATGAGTGTCGGATGTGCTTTTGGGTCGATTGAGGGCAATGCGGTTGCGGCAATAGCTTGCGAGTCACACCTGTGCCCAAGGCGCGCAGTGGCAATGGTGGTGCCGGCAGAGGCCTCGCCGAACCCAACGCCATCTCTCGAGGTGCTGAGTTGTGCGTTGCAATAGTGGAACATGATTTCTTGTTATTGTGCAATGATGATAGCCATCGCCAGTGCCGATGACTACAGTGGCGATGCTTCAGTCCCAAAACTCAACAGTCAAAGTTGCAGCCCCACATGAGGGCTCCTTTTGGTGCGGGGAGTTGCTCCCCTTCCCTGAACGCTCTCTACCATGACAGCCATCGGTACGGCAATGGTTGCACACAAGGCAATCGCCACCCACCTCAAGGCGAGGCGTTGAGACCCCTAGGCCTAGGATTGAGTTGATGGGTTTATTGCGGAGATCGATAGCATGAGTCCTGCCCAGGCTAATGGCCGTGCTTGAGCGTGAGCACAGGGTGGGGTGAGCCGCCTCGCCATCGTGACTACAGCGCACGATGTGTGACAATTATAAACCAAAATTGTTTTTGAATGTGATCTAGCATCCGTGCGTTGATTAGCCAATCTAGTTGCAATGGTCGTGTTGCAATCCAAACGTGCGGGTGGAAACAAGATCCGTGGGAGGGCTTTCCCAGGATTTGCCGTCAAACGAATAATATCAATTGCGCAACCCAGCCACCGAGTGAGCAGGCTCTTAATAACAAACAAAGCAGAAATGGAAAAGT
>CAJHUC010002060.1:0-39673 GCA_905146915.1 Ostreobium quekettii
GGAACTGGTGCGCTGTCATGTCCCGGTTACCTATCCACACAGCACTTTTGTTCCATGCAGTATTTGCTTTTGGACAGATGCTCACACTTTCACCCTTGTATTTGTTACGTACTGCTTCCACTGTCCAAAAACTTCTTCTGTTGGAATGAGAGAGTATAACTCAAAGATGGCAAAGAAACCACATCAGAAACATGACATCTCCAAACCTCCGACTACCACTTGATAAAGCTAGGTACAGTATTTGATACAAGGTCGGCAGTGACCCGTCTGAGCGGCCTCCAAAGTAGCCCTTGCTCTGGCCAAAACGCATCCCTGCGTGTCACCTGTGCGCTGGAGTACCCCAAATATCTGGTCTGCCCCTGTCCCTGTGCATGTCAAAGTACAGTTTCTGTGCTCGGTATGGATAATTCAGGGCAGGTCACTCTCTTGCACCACCGCAACTGTGTGCACTCTGAAGTATCGCCAAAGAGCCACTTTTGCGGCAACATTGAACTTAATGCATGGTGTTCTCAGCACTCTTGTTACAAAGAGCTGCCTAATTCCATTGCATCCATTTCATCGACTCGAACTTCCAGCCACTTGCTCCCAACCCTTGGAAGACCAATGCACTGGCTGTTCGCTCTATTGCCAACACCCACTAGGAACAAAGGGCCAAACCGCACGTGTTCAAACGTGTACAAAGTTTGCGGGTTTGGGTTATTTTCGCGCTTTTAGCATGCAGAATACTGATGTAGTGCGTGCATTTGTGTTCGCGAAAAGTGCTATTTGGTCTCTTTTTTGCTAGTGTCCCCTCCAGAGTTACAAGCGCCACAACAAAGGTCTTAATGTTCTGCACCTTGCGCCACTGCTGCCCCAAAAATGTTTGCTGTGGTTCAGGGCATGTTGTCGCGACCCGACTGGGCAAAGGTCTCCAAAATTCCAATGCTCCAGCTGCCCACAGGAAGTGGCAACGCGCTCGCGGCCAGCACAGGTGCGGACACATCTTCCCCAGCCACAGGCTGAAAGAGCATGTCGACAAGTATTTTTGCCAGAACACCCTTTCAGGGGTAAATGACACAGCAGGACCATAAAGTACCAGTTCTTGTGCGTATTCTTCCCAAAAGAAGTGCCATCGCTGTTCCCCAATGTTTTGCATCCTTGCATATTGTCACATCTTTGTGCAGTTGCTGCTGTTTTTTGGCTTCCAGGTGTGTGGGATGTGCCGACGGGAGTGCACACAATCTGCAAGGGTTCCCAAGCCTCCCTGGACGTCATGTCGGTGGTCCAAGGCACGCAGCGCGCATTCTCATTCATGGGCCTTTCGTACGGAGCTGTGTCCGCTGTCGACAAGGGGACGGAGCACCTCAGGTGAGCCTCGGCGACCAACAACTTTTTTTGTTCCTTTAGAATAATGTGGTGTGCTGTTTTGGAATCGGTTACAGATGCGTTCATGCGATGTGAGTACACCATGTAACAGTTTAGTAGATTGACTTTGCTACCATTGTCTCATTGGTACTTCTTGGCAGTTTACTATAAGTATTGCTGTTATATCCCAAGTATGTTATGGGAAAAATCTTCACATAGAGGCAGATTCCATTGTGTCCTCAATACACCTTGCTGTTTTCCGGCATTGCGTAGATGGATGGGAGAGACCCGGTTCACAGTGGGGGGCCTTTGTGAAATCATCAAGAAGAATCGCTATGGCCTGAAGATGGCGTATCTCCCATCTGCCGGCCTGCCACCTGAGGCCGCAGATGACAAGCTTGAGAGTGCCACAGACAAGCGTGAGAGTGCCGCAGACAAGCACGAGAGCGCCTCAGACAAGCGGCCGTCCTCGGCACAGATCCTGGACAGCGACCAAGGCAGCCATCATCGCTTGCTGCCCGATGCCACCTCCAGTGATCCTCATGAAGGTGAGTCCACAATCGCCACTGTATTATGCAAGAATTCGATCTTTTGTCTCAACAATGTCTGGGAAAGTTTGCGTTATTGTTGGGCTGCCAATGTCGATGCATTCTTAAATGCTGTTTTTCTTCAAAAACCTTACACCACATTTGAGAGTCCAAGTGCGCACCCATCCTAAGAGATCGCAGCGCGTGATCGTTGGGTTGAGTGCATTAATTTACAAATGGATGTACAATTGTACGCTTGCACATTTGTGCATCGTGATATGCTGTTTACTAATGTCACTAAGAGCATAGTCACTCTAATTTGGCCGTGCATTAACCCGTTCAGCTTTAACGTATTTGCTGCATGATTGTTCCATTCGTGGTGTACAACAGCAAATCCTTCATTTGCATGCTCGTTTGCTTCAAATTCGACTGTTTGTCCGTTGCATGCGATTGATCTGTCAATTGACCAAACGGCCGGTTCCTTCGCCAACAGATTGGTTTACTGGCCAGTTGGCCAATCCGTTGGCTGACTTTATTTGAATTTCTCGATTTTTGGACAGCATGACAATCAAGTAAAAATCAATCAATTGCCATAGTTGTGCTCGCTGACAGGCGGGGATGGCGCCTCAACGGAGGGCAAGCAGGAAGGCCGTGCCACCGTCGACGGGACCAGACCGGAACAAAAAGATGCCACCGATTTTCCAGGCGTTCCGCTCTGTGGCCTCACGCCCGAACTATCTGACTGGTTCCTAAAGGCCGTCATGGGCGGGAGGGGGAGCGTGGCGTCAGAGGGCCACGGCGACTGGAGGGCTGCGGACATCGATGACGTGATGACGCTCAGTGCCATGAACATCCCATGGGCCGCCACAAACTACCACCTAGCGCCGCGGGCAGAGCTGGGCAACGGATGCATGGAGGTGCTATTTGTGGCAATGAACTGTGCAACGATATCTCGGTACTTGGAGTCCATCGGAATAGGCAAATCTAATCTAATGGTACCCTGATGTGCCCTGATGCTTTGATACAAATTCCGTTGGTGGAGGTTATATTCAATTTCTTTGAATGCCGTTTGCTTACTAACGTAGTATATTTACTTGTGTTATTGAAGTACTTTACAACTAATCCGGATTTCAGGCTGAAATTTCTTCCAGCCACAACAGGCTGGGGTCCCTTCTCACAGCCTGACAACAAAAGCAGTGGACCCTGCAAGCACCAGCTGTACAACTACAGTTTGCTTGAATCAGAATCATGGTTGCCAATTCCTCTTGAAAGAAATGAATTCAAAATGCAAGTGACATGTCGATTTTTCGGAATGCAAAATAGAAATTGAGTGCAATGAAACTGAGTGCAAATTGAATGCAAATGAATTCAAAATGGACGAGTGATATGTCCAAGTTTCCATCGCTTAGGTGCTATACATCAACAAGGCCAGCCGCGGCCAGATGCTGGACTTCATGCTGAAGGCCGAGAGGGGCGCCCACATGGACCTGCAGGTGCTGCGGTCGTTGCGCGTGTCCAGCCTGTGGCTGGGTCCCAAGGCCCGGACGTCTATCGTCATGGCCGACGGGGAGGTCATGAGCTGCGAGCCCACCTACGTGGAGGTCCACCCCAGGCTGTGCCGGGTCCTGGTCGCCAAGTGACGCCCTCGGGCACAGTTCAAACTGAAATCGAACTAAAACTTGAGAATTGAACTCGAATTTAGACTCTGACTCCTAAATTTGGGAACTGAGAATTAGCTTAGGTCAGTTTCTGGCCGTGGTTCTTGGTCGCGGCGGCGGGCAGGATAGTCACATGTAGCAGTCATGTGCCAGGGCCAGTGCCCAAGTGGCTGTGTTCCGAAAGCCTAGAAATATTTTAGGGCTGCAGTTGGTTGGTTTGAGCATAGCTCAGTAGTTGGTGCGTGTGCAGATGATTGTGCACTGCGAACGGGCCTGCTGGTGGGGAAGAAATAGGGTTTGGCTGCGTTTTCAAGTACAAGTACAGGCCCTGTCCCGCTGCTATACAACATTGTATTCATATGTATGTCATTAATGACCTAATATGTGTCCCAGAATTTGCCATTCGCCTGGGGATGCGACTGCTTTGTGAAAGTTCAGGTATTTTGGCGTGGACAGGTTGATTCACGTGCACGCTAGTTTGGCTGAACGTGGATGCTGTTCACGAGTCACGTTGCAGAGGGGGAGGTGATGCAGCACATGCCATGGGCATCCCATTCCAAGCAGGGTCAGTTTGTGAGTTTGTGATCTCCTGTGGGGTTTCCAGAGGCCTGCATGGGAAGATGAAGGGGTACACGAGAACGTGCATGGCAACGGCTGAGCTTACGACAGTCACCACAAGTCTGGTTCATGGTACGGGGGTGCACATCAGATCATCGCCCCATTGTGCACTCATTGGTCTCTGCTTGGGTTTCATGCCCATCATCGCCTCTCAAGGTGCAAGGGCTGTGGTTTGTCACTGTATGGCAAATGTAATTGATGTATTTTTATGACGATGATAGGTGCACATTGCAGGCCAACGAATCTAACAGCACAGTAGACGAGATGCCAAGCAGGCGACGACTGATGCTTGTTTTTCAGGTTAGGGTTGGGGCTGAGGGGGTTGGTGTAATGGAAGCTGCGCCCTTGACATGGTGGAGGGCAGGATGAGAGGAGGCAGACTGGCAGGGACCAGCAGTTTTCGTTCATGCAGTCGTGGGTGCAAGTAAATTAGTGGCTTCTGTGCATGTGCTGTTGTTTAGGGGAACGTGGACGTTCCTTGTAGTGGGGCTTGGCTCCCGTTTGGAGTTGAAATGTGGTTAAGCTTGCCTTGTACATGATGTTACCTCTCTCTGGCGGCGCAGAACTGGAATAATCAGGTTGTGTACGGATGGGTGTTTTGGGAGATGCCCTGACCATGAGTGTGCAACAGTGCGAGTGGTTGTTGCTCATTTAAGCTCGGTTTTGGTGGCGTTGATCGTGTCTGCACTGCCAGCCCATGCTTTGCACCACCATGCCTTTGGGATTTGAGAGGCTCAAACCTTGCCATAGCATATGTGTGCAATTGTTGCTTGCTTATCTGTGCCCGTGCTTTGTCAGTATGGACAGCGCCCTGCACAGACTAGCATCAGTGCAGTGCTGCATGAATGAGTGCAAGACCATTTATAGCTCACAATCGAGTCGCTGGTGTTGGATGCAGTCCAGCTATGAAGATGTATGATTGCTCCTCACGTGCTTGGATGGATCTTGTACAGACAACCACGAACATTGGCGAATCGACATTGGTGGATTTGCGCACATTTTCCATGAGCGCCAAACTTGCAATCGAGGGTCATGAATATGGGCAGAAAACTAGGGCAGGCGTGTAGTGCATTGATATCATTTCTCAGATTGGGAGACCACTGCCCGTCGCTTTCAAGTAGATGACAGGCACAAGAGGCTGTTGAAGTGTCTTCTGGCAGCATTGCAGGAGATTCGTACCCGATCAGGATCGCAGGTGCAAGGGGAGTCGGAGGCGGCTCCAGGCCCAGGACCTTCTGAGGAGGGCTTTTCGGCAGATTGGGCCAGGCATTACTGCTACTGGTGAGATGACGGAATCAGTGCACAAAGCAGATCTTCGCTTCGCCAAACTCTGTGTTGAAAACGAAATGGTGGCGATTCTTATCTGGCGGCCTCAGTTTACCGCCTGCAATGCTGTCTGGTAGACTGTGTGTGTGGCAGCTGGCTACACCTGGTGCATGCCACGTGAGTTTCGCATCACTCAGCGCAGCAGATTCTGCCGATCGCTGATAAGAGCTCTGCTCTCTGATTGGCTGCCAATTCCCTGTGTCCAGGAGCAGAAAGGGCAATGGAATCACTTCATCGCACTCCCCAACGACAGCAAATGTGTCCAGGAGCAGAAAGGGCAATGGAATCACTTCATCGCACTCCCCAACGACAGCAAATGCGCAGTCACCACGGCGGTGTTCCTGATTACGAGCATAATGTAGTACATTCAACCCTTCCGCATCAAGAATTACCGTTATGGTCTTCCTCGGCATTTTCTTTTCAGAGCGTTATTTACTTTTCTATGTGACTCCACAAAAATTCTATCAATACTTCTTCGCACAGAAAGGCCAACCGCTACGTTACTATACAGAAGGGTTGAATATTTCACGCCACATCCGCCATGGAAACACGGGCCAAACGGGCGTTGTGCAGCGGCCCTCTGCGGGCTAGTTTCGGCGATCTCGCCATACGTGGGCGCCTCAGGGTGTGCGCCAGAACGTCGGTTGATAAATCAGATCACGGTGCTCCCCTAGGCATTTCCCTGACCCCCAAGTCTTGTCAGGACCTTTTTGCCCATGGCACAGGGCGCTGCAGTCTAACTGAGGAACGTAGCCACCCATGATGGCGTCGTGCAACCGTTGCGTTTCTGGTTCTGGTTAGGCATGCTAATGTTCCTCCCTGCCACAAGAAATTGGCAACATACAAGATAGAAAGGAGCGGCTTATTGTGCCGAAAGTTGCCCTGGTTTGAGCAGCTGCTGCCGCCCACTCCTAAAGGAATTGAGCCCTAGAGTGAAGGAGTTTTTGCTGTGTTCAGATCTGAATGCAGCTTTGAGTGCTGACACTCGCACCACAATGCTCAGTATGCAAATCGCAGTGCAACACATGCAGGACCAGACGAGATGAAACAGATGGATGAATGTGCAAGATTGATGCTTCAACAACATATGCCAGGACATTATGGGGAGATGGATCACAGGGTAAACGCGATAGAAAGCCTCGTGCAGCGCATCAAGGCACCAGTGGTGGCGGTGGTCGGCATGGGAGGAATAGGTGTGTAGCGGATGCCCAGAATCGTTGTGAAAATGGAGATGTTCAATAATTTGAACATGGCTCCTTATTTGGAAAGAGCTGTTGTCCAGCTTTGTGGTTCCTTCTTGGGATTGGGGATGGATTGGGGAGGACAGAATTGAAAGAAAGGCATGGTGTTGCTTCTTGAGCTGACCACTGGAGAGCAGCCAAACGAATGTGCGTTGTTTGCATCGGGTGTCAGTGCCAGAGGGGCGCTGCTAGCTTTGAGTACAAGTGGGAATGCTGCAATAACGACTGCACAGCTATTTCGCAGCATCCCCCATCCTCCCTAAATGACACCACTGTACCTCACTTGCTTGTCGTCTGTCCATTTGTTTGATTTTTGCTCATGGAAGCTAGAACCTGACTGTTTCTATCCTAAACTGTGGTCAATCGACTCTCACTCTGCCTGAGCATTGCAAGATAATGTGTTGTATCTCCCAGACAGGTATGAAATAAAGAATAATAAGAAAATGCTGAAAGACATTGTGAGGGGAAACTAAGTATTGTACTGGGTGGTCATGCCCCCACTATACTGCACAGCACACAGCCCTGCCTGCTCACACCAGTGGCGATTGACAAGGAGGGAGGGAAGCTGCCAGCCCCAGATGTTTAGCTGACACTGCTGCTTGCCTCTGCCATCTGCGTCATTTTCTGTATTCGTGGTTTTGGAACTGTGCAACTACAATGCATTCCATGTGTCGGTCGCCCAGCCTTTGCATTTTTGTAGCTGTTGTGAGCCTAACGGCAGCCGACATGGTGCGCACTAAAAGACCATTGCTAAAACAATGAAGAACAATGGGCCCAATTTCAGCTAGCCCAAATCATTAACCCTACCTTGCTGAACATCATATTGCCTGTGAGGCTGGGTATGGTGCCTTTGCACAGGCAAAGTACATAGTATCTTTATATTCTGAACATCAGTGCAATGGTGGGTGAGCATAGGCAGTTGGCACACCTAACCACTATCCACTCTGTCCTCCAGCCTATTCACCAAAGGAAGATAATATCTGTTGTCATAATGACATAGCGGATACAGTGCATGAATGTGAATCTTTGCCCCTGCAGGCAAGACAAACTTGGCCAAAGCAGTGCATAACAAGCTGTCTAGCTCAAGCGAATTCAAGTTGAGCAGGGCTACAGTTGGAAAAGAGGCAAATTTCTGACTTTGCCTGAAGCAGATATGGCGGCAGTTGGTGTCTTCTAACAGGGAACCACAGTGCTTACGTGCAGATGATCTCAAGATGGAGCTTCTGTGCAAGCTGGAGGCAGAGCGTGTCCTATTGGTTCTGGATGACCTATGGTCGGTGGCTGACCTAGAAAAGCTGAGGATAACAGCAACCAATGGGAGCAGCTAGTTGTTAGTGACGACAAGAGATGCGGAGGTCGCAAGAAGGTTGAATGCAGAATTATATGATGTCGATGTACTGACCAAGAATCTGTCTATGCAGATCTTCTGCAGATGCGCTTTTTGCGAACACCAAATCCCAGCAGACAAAAGGGAATACTCAGAAGTCGTAAATAGCATGGTTGCACAATGGGCACAACTTCCATTGGCATTTCAGGTGATGGGTTCCATGGCAAAGGGTACATGGGAATGGAACAATGGATATCTGGTGGCAAGAAATTGCAGCAGTCCCAGCCGTTGGGCAAAGCATATGAAAAAGTCATGTTCTACATTTTGAAATCAAGCTCTGGTGAATTGGATGATGTGCAGAAGAGCTTCTTATTTTGTCTGGTTGGCCACCCTGAGGATGCCCATGCGACAGTGTCTAGCTTGGCTTAGCAGTGGGCTAGTTTCCAGGGTGCTACCTGTCATGGTTCAGATCCTGAAGATGTGCTGCTTGAAGGTTATGCAGTGTGTTTACAGCTGTTGGATCGCTCCCTCATTCTGCAAGATGGATCGAGTCCTCTCTGTGCCATGTGTTGTCATTTGCATGACATGGTGCGGGACGTGGGTTTGCGGCTGGCGTCTGCAGATGCAGATGCGAAACAGTGTCAGAAGTTTCTATTTCCCAATTGGCAGCTCCAGAAGTACTGTACGGTGGAGGCAAAATATCATACAATGGCAGTCCTATGCTTCGATGGCCTGAGGGTTTCAAGGCGCCGTCGCTTGTGAGTTGTGCTTCCAGAGACTCGGCTTTCACAAAGTTGCCTCCCTGCCTGCTTCTGTCCTAGCACCTGAGGATGCTTGACTTATCCCGTTCCGCCATTCAAGGAATCAACGCAAGCATCAAGCACCTGGAATTGCTGGAACTGCTGGGAATCGATGGATGCACTGAAGTAGAAGAACTGCCTGAAGAGTTAGGTGATCTAAGGCAGCTAGTAGTTCTGTCACTTCGGCAATGCCACAAAATTCAGTCCCTGCCAGTTTGCATTCATGAATTGGCGTATTTAAGAGCACTGCACATTGACAGTGGAACGCTTGAGCCACTTTCCACCTGCAGTAATGCACTCGGCAAAATTGGCGAAGCTTGATTTGGCTGGCTGCATGGGCTTGGCCCAACTTCCTGCGAGTGTTGGATCTCTTAGCCCGCTTCAGGCTCTGAGCTTGAATGGTTGCTTTGCCTTGGCACAACTTCCTGAGAGTGTTGGGTCTCTCAGCCAGCTCCACACCCTGAGTTGGAATGGTTGTTTTGCCTTGACACAAATTGCTAAGAGTGTTGGGTCGCTCAGCCAGCTTTAGACCCTGAGTTTGAATGGTTGTTTGCCTTGGCACAACTTTTGAGAGTATTGGGTATCTCAACCAGCTTCGGGCACTGACTTTGAGATGTTGTGAAGGCTTGACACAACTTCTGACAGCGTTGGGTCTCTGAGCCAGCTGAAGACCTTGAATTTGAATTACTGCAAGGGCTTGGCACGAATCCTTGAGAGTGTTTGGTCTCGTAGCCAGCTTTACACATTGAATGCGGATGGTTGTGAGGTCTTGGCACAACTTCCTGAGAGTGTCGAGTCTCTCAGCCAATGGCTTGGTTTTCTGCTGTGGTGAAGGCAATGCACCCGCTGAGGCAACCGATGAGGCCTTCGGGGCCTCCTTCGCCGGATAACTGGCGGGCTTTGCCGGGGCACGCGTGTCTTCGGGTTTGTAGTGTTGGACCAGCCTGCATGACGGCTGGGCGCGGGGCGGCTGGGCGCGGGGCGGCTGGGTGCGCTGCGGCTGGGTGCGCTGCAGCTGGGTGCGCCGTGGGAGCGTGGCGCTGTGCGGCTTGTGGGTGCAGTTGTGGGGTGCAAGCGGGCGAGAGAAAACGGAGTTACAATCTGACACTAGGTGGCCACCTTTGGGGGCGTTGCCACCACCCAAATCGCGTGACAATACGGCCTTTGAGCCTAGCGATAGTATCTCATCTCCCAATACGGTATGGCAGAGGGGTTTTCAGCTATTAGAAATATATCTAACGATATCTCCTCTCCTGCTAACCCAGTGCATGTTGTTCAAGAACCTATAAGCTCCTAGTGAAGCCTACTATCAGAAGAGATTGTATATTGTAATGTTCATTGTACCTTATACCACCCAAGAACCCAATTAACAAGGAAACATACTACCCCTGTGCTTTACACCACAGCCAGCTTCAGGCACTGAATTTAAAACGTTGCTACGCCTTGGCGCAATTTACAAAGAGTGTTGGGTCTCTCAGCCAGCTAAAGAACCTGAATTGGACAGATTGCTATGCCCTAGCACAACTTCCTGCGAGTGTCGGGTCTCTCAACCAGCTTCAGGCACTGAATTTGAAAGGTTGCTATGCCTTGGCGCAACTTCCGGAGGGTGTTGGGCTTCTTACCCAACTTCAAACCTTTATTTTGATGTTTTGCTATGCCTAGAAACAGCTTCTTGAGAGTGTTGGGTCTCTCAGCAAGCTTTAGATCCTGGACTTGGCTTATTGTTGTGCCTTGGAATAACTTCCTGAGAGTGCTGGGTCACTCACCCAGCTTTAGACGCTGAATTTGACAGGTTGCCATTCCTTGGCCCAACATTCTAAGGGCGTACACCACCTGCAACGTGTTAGAATTCTGATTTTTGAATCTTAGTCCTATCTTCGATTAGAGCTTGATTGTTTGCATTTTGTAAGTTGTTTCTTGAGTTTTAGAGCTTCAAGTTAGTGTGCAAGCATGATGGTGGGTCGTGAATGGAACTGACTCAATCCTTTGATCATTATGGTTTGGAGCCGTGGTGTAAATGGCATCCAAGGAAATGAGTTGTGTGTAGAATTTGCACCCAAGCACAAGGTTGACTCCAGAATGTGGCACCCCCAGTTTTGCATTGTTTAAATGCTGAAACAATGCGCATGATGTGGCATAACCAGGCAGGGCTGGAACGGATATTCGGTTGGTCATGGTACGGTATGGTGCGCTCTGCAATGGTCTCAATGTGTGCATTTCTGTCTCCGAGCATTCCTATTTGCTTACCACGACCCCTCTGCACTGCCAGCAGCAAGGGTGTGCATCCAAAGTGCAATATGTGCACAGGGCACCTAGCAAAAGCTGCATACACCCAACAATGCATATCGCACTGTGCATGGCAATGTGTACAAATACTTGAAACAGCGGAACAAGCAAAAATTACAAGGCTAACTGATGGAAGCACAACATCTGTTCATGGCATTGTCACACAGCGACGCTGGTTCCTGATGCGGATGTGAGGACAGAGATGGAGACGGGTTGGGATTCAAGGTGTGCATGTATTATATATAATACATGTATATACATGATTTATATTATACTATACACGATGCACAGAAGAAGAGGATTTCCAACATATGGCGTTACCACAAAGATGTGCATGCCACCATCCATGCTTTACCCACAATACATACCCCAACAAAATGTATAATAGTCACGTTCAGGGCTGCCCATGTGTGTCACCCCTGTCTCCCCACAGTCTCAAAATACAGCTCCGTGGAATAGCACCACACAATTCATTGGTTTAGGGTGCCTCCCAATAGTTGGCAGCAAAAACACACAGAAACCTTCCCATCAGGAAGTGTGCGTGTATAGGGCTTTCTTCTCCGTCTCGTCTCCATCACGTCTTCGTGCTGCGGACTCGCCAAAGAACACAACTCGGACATTGCATTCGCTTACTCACTGACCGATAAAAGGACGGTGGCTCTTCCTGCAACGTGTCCGTCACTGGTCTTCACAAGTGCACAGTGCTCATGGTCTGCATCATCGTCGCCACACTCGGCCGTTTCTTCCCCGTTTTTCCACACCCAATTTCGCCCAAGTTGTTGCCGACGCGTCACATCGGACAACCTTGGACGCGACGGGCCATCACATCGCCCCCTCCTCCCCCTGGGCCCGAGGGCCCGCAAAGTACCGTTCCCCGCCCCACCCCACCACCGCTTGCCCAAAAAATTAGGGCAGTTCGACTCCGGCCCTCCAAGCAGGGCATAACCAAAGACGGGCGCCCGCGACTAGGGCTAGCGCCGGTCGCTGGCCGCAGCAACCAGTCCGATCCAGGGGTACCCCATCCACGGTATAATCGGCGGCCTTCCGCGCCGGAGCCGCGCCGGTGTGTAGCGTACCTGACGTCGGCGGTCGTCGAGCCGGCCAGGGGGCGGGGATTGGCGGCTGGGGGGACTGAGCGGCGCGGCGCGGGCCTGAGGTGAGTCCTTGGAGGGAACTGGATAAGAGAGGATGGAGCTGGGGGGGGTGCATGGGCGATAGGCGGGTGAATGGGTTGTGAGTGGTGGTTGGGGTGGGGGGTGACTGTATTGTCCTGGGCGCTGCCGCTGTGGGAAGGTCGACCGGCCGTTTGGAAAGTTTCGAAGGGGGCGGGAGGGGCATTCCCGGGGGTGTGGCCTGGGAGTGGTGCTGCCTTTTGGCTCGTCTGCCGGCTCGGGATTTGGCGTCGACAGAGGGGCACTGGCGGGGGGGCTTGCGGGAGGCGGGACTGGTTGATATGGTTGGAAAGGGGGCGTTGTGTTCAAGTAGCGGCGGAGGAAGCCATGTTTGTGATGCTTTGGAGCCTCAGAGCGCAGTTTCGCCCTCAGAGGCGTTGTCCGGAGGGCGGTGAGGCGGCGGGCAAGAAGGGGTGGGGGGGTGGGGGGGGAGGGGGCGCGCGGCGAATTGCGGTGTTGTTTTCGCAATGCGCGTCGTTGTGGAGGGAGCGAGCGCGAGGGGAAGGGAAGGGGGGGGGGCGTTTGCGCGGATTGTCAAGCTGACCGTTGAGGGTTGAAGGGGCGGGACGCGACGTGGTGGCTCCGATGTTGGGCGCGCCGTCCCAGCGACCGCGAACGGGGGGCGCATGGCGCGAAGGCTGCGCTCGACAACGGATCATCTGGGTTGGGTTCGGGGGCGTGCGCCGGCGTGTGGCACCGAGGGAGCTTCTGCGGTTGGCCGTCTGGGGACCTGGCTGGAGTCCACAGGCGGGAGCGCAGCGAACGTCTGCACAATCGCACGCCCTGTCGCATTTGTTCCAAGCTCTGCTGTGGCGCCCTGTCGCTTTGGCCGCACGTTGTATCGTTCTAAGAATTGGCCGACAGGCTGCTTCTTCTCCATACAGGCGAGAGGTTTTTTGACTCGCGCCACTCAAGATTTGCCGATGTGGGTTACGCGTTGTTGACCGGGAGTTTTGAACAAAGCGATGCAGCAATGGGCGGGCGACCGCCCCCCTCGCGGACTGCGCTCAGTTGGCTCCGCCCGTTCTCTTCCCAGGCGGCAGCTTGACCTCCTCGGCGATGGCGGACCAGGACGTCAGCTTCAACGACACGAAGTACGTGTCCGTGTGCACCCAGATCCCCGTGGCGTCGCTGTTCAGCGGCTCGGGGCGGGATGCCTACCAACCGGAGACGAAGACCTACCTCGAAGTGAGCGGAGTGTCTCGAGCGCGCATATGCATGCCTGTGTAACATGCCTGCACGCAGCTGCCCACAACAGTCGTGAATGCGGGGTTGGACCTTGTCTTGTGCTTGCCTACACAAGAGAAGGCGGCGCTCCTGGCTCTCAGGCGAACAGGGACGTGCCCACGTCCGACACGTCTGCTCGTCCACGTTCATGCAGTTGGTCAATTGTCCGCTTGCCACCCCGTCTGGAAGTTTACCACCAATGGTGGAAGCAAAAGGAAAAAAAGGCAAGAAAAGGCAAGAAAATTGAAAGGACTGGACAGTGTGGACATGAATGCATGAATTAACATCCTTACAGGCAACGTGAAAATTCGACCCACTGGTCTTGTCAGGTGTCTCTGATGAACTCAGATAGTCGCATAGCATCCCCTTGCAAGTGGTCTACAGTGACCTCACAATGATAGCAAAACCCCGCCCCCCACAGCATCAAGAAATACAATGTACATATGTCCATGAACAGCAACACACTCAGGAGAGAACCCTGGTGAATGCCCTTATCCTGATCCTTGTCATCCATCCACCAAGGAAAAGGAAAAGAAAAGGAGAGGACTGAGTGAACATCCTTACAGGCAACGTGAAAAATCGATGCACTGTTCATGTCACATGTCTCTGCTGGGAAGGAAAGGAAAGAAGAGGAAACGAAAAGAGTTGATGAAAAATGTGGATGAAGAACATCAGTGGCTGTGGCCATTGCAGTGGGGGTTGTGCAGTGGGGAACAGGGTCGTGTTGAAGAGGTGGATGATGGTGAACGAGGTGGTGGTGTGGCTGGGAAAGGTGTGTGCGAGGCAAAGGCAGAGCATTCCAAGAGAACTGCTTGCAGTCTTTCTGACAGAGAGAAAAAATTGTTGAGAAATGGACAGAATCCCATCCGCAAGAGCTTTCGGTCACTAATAGGAAGTGGCATGTTTGCGATGCCAACTGTGATGCCATTTTGACACAAAATGATGCCATCACAGTGATTGCGATGGCATAAAAAGTAGCTGTGATGGCATCAATTTGTTTCAAAATGCTTCGCAAGCATGCTGTTTTCTACTAGTGTGTTGGCCCTATTCTACACCATTTCTGGTGGTGAAGAAGCCTGCGAGTGCTGCAAGATGGGCATGCAAGGCAGTGCAAGACAGTGTAAGGGGTGGGAGGGGGGTTTGAACGTAAAATGTGATTGATAAATGAGAGCGAAAAATGAGTCAAAGATGCAAGCATAGTAGTTACGCAAAGATGGGAGGCAAGGGAAGCCACCAGAACATTAGTCTGCTGGTCTGCTATTCAAACATTCCTGCTAGGGAATCTGCCTTGACCAGGAGTCCTGGCAATGAACAAGAAAATTTGTGGCAAGAAATATCGTAGGTACAGGAAAGACACTGGAGAAGATGCAAGGGGTCGACAGTTGGTCAGATGGGACAGTAAGGGGACAGGGGCCTGTGGTCATGTGTGGTTTGGAAAGCTGCTGGCCCGCTTTTCTGTTGTTTGGCACCACAGTCAGGTGCTGAAGACACAAACAACAGCGTTGCAAACTCCAGAAACGACCCTGGAGACTGCAAGGGGTGCGCGTCCACTGATTGCGTCAAACGCAAGCTGGCAAGGGAGCTGCCCTCACCACTGCATGGCCAGCGCATTCTCCTGCGGTGGTGATGTGTGCTGTATGGCATATTCATGTTTGGGGTGTGGCATGTATGGCATGGGTCATACAAGTTTTCAGCCCTTTCTTTTGTGCGTTCACAGCCCATTTCCTTGGCGTTTTGCAGCCTTTCATTTGTATGGGGAGCCTGAGTTTGCACATTTGCAGCTGCTTTGTATGCACACTGACTCTACTTCATAATGCCTGAACCCTAATGCCCAGAAACATAAACTTGGAAGAAAGCTCTAAACAAACTGCCAACACCCAGAAGTATAGATTTGCAAGGAGTGAGCAGTGAACGCCCAACATCATGCTGTGGATATATGTACAAAAGCAGGACACAAAGCTGCCAAAAAATACCCAAATAGAGAAAATGCGCGTATATTTTAATTCAGTACGAAATAATGTTGAATCTGGTACCAAACAGTCACCTTACCCAAAACAATTGAAACTAGCACCAAATAATATAGAATCTGGTACCAAACCACTAACGTGCTAAATAAAATTGACACTAATAACGACACATATTGAATGTGGTACCCAGTTTCGCGCCCGTGACAAAACTATTGAATGGTGTACCAAAATATGTTGAACACAGTACCAATTAGTCACCGAGTCGCAGCTTGCGACCAGCCCTGCAACCAGCACTGGGCTTGCCCTTGGTTTAGGGTTTAGAGTCTATGCGCCTTGTGTGGCGGCGGCGATTTGATGACTAATTGGTACTGGCTCAACAATTTGGGGAACGGGCAAGAATTTGATACCAGATTCATTATGCGTTGGTACTAGTTTCAGTTTTATTTGGTAAGTTGGCAGTTTGATGCCAGATTCAAATATTGTTTGGTGCTAGTTTCAATTTTATTTGGTACAGATTTAAATAGGTTCCAAGGAAATGGGCTGCCAAACCATTATTTCGCGATGATCGTGCATATGCAGTCACAGCTGCCAACATCAGAGGTCCATATCGGAATTGAAATCCAGATTATCGTCCTTTAAACCGTGGGCCAAGGGGTGGGTGGGACAGCAATCATAAACGAAGTGCTCTTGGAGTGGCCCTTTGCCTCCAAACCTGCAATTTGTTGCCACCCACCCCAAGTGTGGCACAAGAATGGAGTGCATGGCAATTTCATCACTTGGCAAACGACTGCTGCAGCAGCCACTGCCATAGGTGCCAGTTGCTGAAGGATGGACATTGCTTGCGTTCCCTGTGGCGCAGCATGGGCCCAGAGTGCCCCACATGGTTGAACCCACAGTGAAAGAAGAAAAGAACAGAACAACAGACATGACCTCTAGAAAACACAAGAAGGCCACAAAAGAATGTAGACAGCCCCTGTGTGTCAGCTTGAAACAGCAATTGATACCCAGAAAAGAAGTAATGTTGCACAATGGTCAGCTTGGCAGGTAGGAATTGTTTTTCAAGATTCTTTTCCATAGTGGAAGTTTCAAGTATGCCAATACAAAAGTGAATATCATAGCATGTGGAAAAGATCCAGGTACATGGTGAAGCATGGCAGAAGGCCCCCAATGCAGCAGCCAATGGACTCAACAGTGAGCTGCCTAAAGAACAGGAAACTGAAGTGGGAGAATGTGGCAGAGTCTGTGACGACATGGTTGATGTGGTCTGCAGGATGTTGCCGAAGACAAAGCAACTGCTGGACTTGTCATGGCCTCGATCTGCCTCTTGTTCGCTTTGGCGATGCTCATATGGGTAGGTCACATATTGTGCCATTCCACGCAATGTGGGGAATCGATGTGCACCTGGGTACATGCTGAGTATTGTACCAATGGTGCCCCAGAGGGTACAGTGGTAAGCTTGTCACTGACATGAAAAAGTAAGACAGTGCTATGTGTTGACAGATGCATTCAGCTCATAGCAGCTGCACACAGAGGTTCATACATGCCTAGCCTGTTTGTCGAAGGTCTGCCTGCCCTCACGCTTTCAGCTAGCCTGGCTTTTCCTTGTCGGATGGATGGACGAATACAGCCGATCTGCTAGGTAGTGCGCTGCATGGTTCACACAACCTTGCTGCTGAAATCCACCATAGGACTTTGACCTATGCGGCCTGCGAGACTCTGATGACGTCCAAAATTTTTTGATGGATGGTGCAAGAGATGCATATTGAGCGTTGCTGAAAATGCCTTTGCCTGCCTGGCGTGCAGAGCTGTGTGCTGTGCTGCATAAGGCCTCGAGTGTCGGATGAGTCGGAACTGGAGAAGGTCAGGCAGGCACAAAGCAGGTGAGCTTTCTTCTTTACTGGTGTTTTGCGTGATACTACATCACAAAGGCGGGTGAGGTTGTCTTTTGATCTCTGCTTGTTGCTGCGATCGACTTGCTTTCGAGCATTGCTGGTCTGAGCAATCAGCACACGAAATCACACATTGAGTAATTGTGCTTCCGCTTGCAGTGCTCAAGCAGTGCATGCTGTATGGTACATACACTATTGTTACACTATTGTGTAATGCCCGCATCGCATTCACTTAAAGGATTGTTGATGATGCACACTGGCTGGATGCATACATTCCCATTCCTGAATGATTAAAACATGGTGAAGTAGCGAATAAAGATGGCCCCCCATGCGTCATGTTGCATGTGCAGCAATAGTGTGTTGTTGCCTGCTTGCTGCGCAGCTGCATTCCGAGGTGAAGTCTGTGGAGGGATTGTTATCACACCTTGAATAGCACTAATGCCGATGGGCACATTTTGTTGCTCATGTAAAGTTGTTTGCGCGTAAGCACGTGGCATGGTTGCATGCGCACAAATAGTCGGAACAGTGCTAGCATCCAGCTTCCTGTCTGTGTGTGCCTGGCAGGTACAAGGGTTGTGTTTCTTGCGCGTCAACAAATGAAGCCAATGAAACGATTTCATGAAGTAGCTACTGGGTCTGATTGATGGAGCTCTGGTATTATTGATGCCAGTCGTGCATTGTTGCCTGTATATTGATTGTTGATAGTGTGCGATATGACGTTGCTCCTGTGTTTGCAATCTTAACGGAATGCGTTGCCATACAGGACTGGAAAGTGTGCGGCGTTCATGCTAGTTACGTTGGTCATCGCCCACACCCTTGTCGTAATCGGGATGGCTGCATGGGGAATATACGAAACAGAGGACAAGGTCAATGTTGTCGTCACCAGAAGCTTCCGCCTGGTCAACAGCACTGAGAACGAGGTACGGACGAAAGTAAACAAATGAATTAAGCAGTCAATATAGTGAAGGAAATGCATGCAGAAAATCAATCAACCAAGTAAGAGAACAATACGGATTGATCGGTTCAACAGGCCGTGCGGGCGCAGCCTTCAACGCAGTAATTTGGGTCGCCACAATTGGTGCAAGGAATGCACGATACCTCTTGGTTTGGATCAAAAATCTGTGGGCGAGCTAGCGTTCGTGTTGTCTAGTTGCCAACAAAGCTCTTGCGTGGTTGACTTTGCCCTGGATTGAATGGCGCATAGTGATTTGGCCCATGGTGTGCCATAGCACGTCTTGCCATCATCCTTGGTCGGGAGGGGCTTGCTCGTTGCGTGACACATTCTTTTTTTGTCACAGGGTGGCATGTGCAGGAACCGCACTTGCAAATGTGTTCTATTCTTATTTGTAGAGGTGCACGTTGTTTTCTTTGCGGACAAGGCATCGACATTGACGGGTTGCATTGTTTGGTACTCTGCAGTCCGTCTGAGCTGTTCTGAAGTGCTGTGCCCGGAGCAGCACGACAGCCTCACTCAGCTGTTCGTTGCCGTTCGGCAGGGATTATGACTGAGTGAATTGACTGATTGATTTTTGGACTAGACTGCAAAGGAATTAACAGAGTGTGGAATCCATTTGTCCGACGAGTGCTGGCCTGCCAGCACAATTTAATTTGTGGGTGGTTATTCTTTATTAGTGTTTTTGGACTGTTCACGTGACTTTCCACAGTCCAGCATGTCTCACCATAGTATCAGGGCAATGGCACAGGGCGATGTAGTTTGGCGTGCGTCGTATATCATCTTACTGATTGCAATTGTAGCTAGCAATGAACGTAGTTGTATGTATCTATATCATCACTACATGTGTATTATGCCATGATTCCTTTGACTGCCCTTGTGCAAAAGCGACAAAGCACATTGCCGTTGTGCCTTCGACTTGATGATGGGCATACTGTGTGTGGGTGCAGTTGGATCAGATTCACCAAAACCTGTCAACCGTGATTGACAAGACAGAATCTGTCGTGACCCAGCTTGAGCAGCTGGCGTCGACAAGCACCGTCGAGCTCGTGTCGCCAGACACCATTGAGCTGGCCTCCGACGCGCTGAAATTGGCCAAGGACGTTCGTGCCAATGTGAGCGCCCATGGTTCTCTTGTTTCTTCCTTGTTTGTGTTGTCAGAGGCATGACGCGAAGTTTCATTGGTTGTAGTTGCCAAAGAGCCGTCACACACAAAGCCCTTGCTTGTGTTGTGTGCCCATCATTTCGCACTTGAGATTTTACGTCATCTTTATTGCAGCATGGAAAGAGTCTCTTACATATTTGCTCAGGTGGCGGTGCCATTTGTATTACCTGTTCTTTTCCTCGGAGTGTAACAAATCTCCCCCCATCACCCCACCCCACTTTCCCGATCGGTTGATCAACACTGCTTTGTTAGAAAGTGATACCAGATTGAGAACCTCTTATCGCTACTTCGTTCCACCATTCTCCCTTGAAGGGTGTCGGTTGCTCAATAACAGAACCTGGAGGTGTACCTCGACAAGGCCAGGGAGGTTCAGGGCTACGAGGACGAGGCCGGCGACGCCCAGAAGGCCTTCCGCGCAGTCCTCATCACAAGCTTCGTTCTCATGATCGTGGTGGCCTCCCTCGTGTGCCTCTTCGTGGTGTGCCTGGCGTCGCCCTGGGGAACCCTGGCCGTGATGATCTTCATGTGGCTCCTGCTCTTCGTGATTTTCAGCTTCGGTGTCGGTGAGGCGCCCCTCTTTGCTTTTCTTGCGCCAGGATTAATTGTTCTCTATGATTTTGGAGCATTACTTCTCCATCTTACCCACATCATTTTTTAGTGAAATTTCTCGCAAAGTTGTGCTTGTAAATTTGCAGTATACTATCAAAAATTTCAAGTCAATCCATGGCATATGGCAGATTTGGCAGTACTGTGTAGCAAGGGTGCTCCACCCCCCAAAACACCCATTTTTCCCCTTTTTCCCAAGTCCTGCGAAAACAGCTGCTCAAATTGAGCACTTATTCGTTAGTGAAATTTAACCCGAATCTATGCTTATGAATTTGGAGTGTGCGGTCCAAAAACCAAGCCAATCCATTAGGAATTGCAGACTTGCAATCAGTTTGTATCAAGCGTCTTTTACCCGATATACCTCGATGCTTGGGGTCAAAAATGACCAAAATATTCCTTTCGCCTAACGCTCAATGGGGCGTGGCTCATTTAGTCCTCTTGAAAATTGGTAGCTAGGGGTTTTGGAACCCAATATTGCCGATTCTTAGCTTTGTAATTTTGAGGTCGTCCTTGTAACGAATTTTGTCCTTCAAATAGGGGACAATTAATCTTAAACAGAGGAAGTATTATTTATTCCTATTGATGTGTTGTATGTCTAGATGTATATATTTGTTTATTCCTTCATTATACTTACGTTTCTTGTCTTGTTCCTTTTCTTGTTTGGTGCTTTTCATTCTTCGCTGGCTGGCCATTTAGCTGTGAACTCCACCTCGGACACACTGGCTGAAGGACTTTGAGTCAGGAATTTTAAGCGGTGCATTGTCAGTACTTGGGCCCTTTGGCTCCATTGGGAGCCCGGTGGGCCACAGAAATTGTTTCATTTTCTTCAACTTCAGCACTGTCTTCACGTTATCCAGCTTCCTATAACTTCATGCAGTGCCTGAAGTATGCATGTGTGCAATATTCATTCGCAGGTTCTTTTTGCATGTTTTTCTTCCTTTCTTGCGCGTTATTCCGTCAGTTTGTGTATAGGAGTCCCCTCCCAAATACCCCCACCTGAATCGCACCAGGGGGCTTTTGAGTTAATTGTGGTTTAAATTTAAATTTCAATTGGTGTTAATCTGCTCAGAAGGTAACCGATGATGCCACAATCATGTATGCTGTGCTCTCCCTGCACACAGTAAGTACCAATACCAGTGGTAAAAATCGTTGACAAAATGCCCATGACGACAAAACAATCGTTTATGGCAATGGGAAGTCGTTTGTAAAATGCAAAAGACTCTTGTCGCTTGCATCTTACATATAATACAATCTACCAAAAGGCCACAGCTCCTGACTTGGTGCTGCTAATGGCATCGCAGGCTTTGGCACCATGGCCCGGGAGATAACAGAAGACACGTGCCTGTACATGGACGAATATGCGATCGCGCGGGTGGAGAACGCCGTATCAGCGGACTTTCGGCGCAGGGTCGAGCCCCTCCTTAAGTACTACTTTCTGGCGCCGAGCGCCAAGAACAGGTCGGTGGAGGAGTTGCAGGTGCTGTGGGATCTGCCGCTCGAGGACTTCGAGGAGGCGTTGGACCAGGCTGAAGGTGGGAGCCGGGCAGGGTGAACCTTCGGGCACCAGTTTCTGTCTGACCGATTTCTGTCACCAACTTCTGTCACCAGTTTCTATTCTTTGGCGTGGGGCGCGCTTGGCAGCCGCTCTTCAGGGCATTGTCATTGTCGTGTCATTATTCACCATGTGGCATTGGGCGATCACCTGGCATGGTATGTGCGATGGTTCGTTGTGAATGCGACCAGTCTTGTGCATGGCCGTGAAGCTCATTTTACTTGTATTCATGTCCTGATTACTTATGCATTGGACTATTTATTTATTGCATACCAGTCCAGAAGTCGGGCCTTCGGCCCGATGTTCTGCACTTTTTCGTTCACACATTATCCATTGAAAGCCCACCCACTCGTTGGCCAGGTCGCACTGTTGGTGTTCTTCACTCCACGACAATTTGCTCAGCACGTTCTTTGACTGCCGTGTCCTTTGCCGCCGTCGCCGCTGCCAGGGCTGCCCAGCACCGTCGCGAGAGCTGGCTCCCTCTCTGCGACCGGGGAAACCCTTAAGGATGACCTGCTCAAACCCGCACGCTTGATTCACGAGCAATCGCCTCAGCCGCATTGCCTCGAACGACCCAAGAGCGCAGTCGACGCTCTTGACGCGTGGTTGTCACCCACCGTGCGCTGTGGACGCGATGGTGGAGGTCCACGCCCCGCCATGTGGTCGTGCTCAAGCACAACCCCGGCCCCGGGCGGGAGACGCACACCCGTTCTCCACTTTCCAAAAATTCACTGCAGGGCCCGTGGGCCCCGAACGCTTGGCCCAAGGGGGCGCTGAGTGCATCCCGTGCCGCGGTCACTGTGCCAATGACTGCCGCAGCGGAGCGCTGCAAGGCTCTCTAGTCGCTGCGTGGCCCGACGGGAGCCCTTGCCAGGACGGCAACGCCAGGCCGCACGTTTGGGCGCGGGCCATCGCCGTTGTGGCGATCGGCGCCAGCGATGGTCTTCATTGCCGCTGCGACGACGCGGGAACGCGCCGGGAAGGCGTGCCTCGAAAGCAAGCGGACACGGCGCGCCCCAGCCGCAACACGGATAGCCGTGCACCACCCGTCTACCGCCCTCGAACGCAGCCACTGGCCCACCCAGGGACGCATGCCCACAGCACCCAACTCGGAGAGCCCCGCCACTCACGTAACCCCCATGTCACAGGGGGTCGATTCTTGCACAAGAATGCTAAGTCAGACTCTAAAGAATTCATTTCCGGGGCGCTCCAAGCCGCGTTGCCAGCTTATAATGTTAAGACCCGTTTCTTATTCAGTCACCTAGATGTGGAATGCAATCACGTGAATGTGAGTGGCCCAATACTGCAAAATATTGAACACACCCGCATAGTAACGTAACGCTTGGTCTTTTTTTGCGGAGAAAATAATATAAATAATAACGCAAGTCTCGGCCTTTCTGTGCGGAGCAACGTAAAAGGAATAGAAATAACGCCGTGAAAAATAAAATGCGGAGCGAACAGCATAACTGTGAAATTATCCGATGCGGAAGGGTTGAATATTTCAGAGCAGCACACCAGCGTTGACAATCACGTGTGCCTCCTCGACGGCAGAGGACCTCGGGGCGGCCATCCCGCAAATCACGGACGCCCGTGGGGCGCTGGCCTTCGTCCGCACGATCATCGCTGGCGCCGCGTGGCGGGTCCTGCACGCCGACCTCGTCGACCTCGTGTGCTGCACCGTGTACGACGCCGTGGACTCGATATGGATCGCCTACGTAACCTCTGCCGCGGCGTCGTTCATCCTGGCGGCCATCGGCACGATTCAGGTGGGCGGGGGCGATGTCTGAGATGAAAAGCATTTGGGAAAAGAAGGTGGCAGAAGCAAGTACTGCTGATTGCTGAATCTTGTATGCCACTATTCCCCAACTGCGTGTTCATGTCCTTCATGTGTGTGGGGGCTTGGCTTACGCTTTGGGGCGTCGCAATCTGGCCAGGGCATGGGTGAGGTGATCATTTGTACACAACTGTACGAATGTGCATGCCACTGTGGAGAAGTTACACGCAGAGAATGGTCATTTGTAAGCAAATTTTCTTAATCGAGTAATTGTGGCCATAAGTCCGCGGTGCTACGTCGTACCAGTAGTCTACGAGATGCAACTATGAATTTTCTGGGCTTTGCACCTCACCATGCATGGGAGCTTGCTTGCTTGTGATGCGTGTCCATGTTGGCGTTGTGCGCATGCAGAGGTCAGCGCACGTGCAGGTTGGCGACCCTGGCCAAAACGGAGTGCTCTCTTGGCCAAGAAACAGGCATCAGGCGATGCGGGCAAACGAAGCCTTGTGAAAGAATGGAAATTGGAATGAGTGCTGATGTGAATGTGGAAATGGGAATGGCCATGGCCATGGCTACCGATGTGTCCTTTGCATGGCGTCCTTGCCACCCACAGGGTGGTTAGTATCACTGGCAGTGCTTATGGCTGTCATTTAACACAGTTTCAGATGGCTGTGCGGCAATGCAAGCAAGTTTACATTGTCGAGTGCCCATTTGTTGTACTTGCATGTTCCATGCGACATTCGCTGTGCATAGAGGTGCTGTTGGGGCCCCACCGACAAGAGAACCCATGCATTCTTTGTCGCCGCTGCAGGTAATCAAGGCAGTCTGGATGAGCAGGCCTCCCACTGTGCCGGCGGTGCCCACCACCGCCAAGCCATACTACTCAACGGGGAAGGGCTATTCAGCCGGTTCAAAGTACTGAACCAAAGTACTGACCAGGGGGGAGGGCAGCTGGTCATGAAGGCAGAGACGCATCACAGCGGGACCAGGCCACGGGCCTGTGGGTCCAGTTGCTTGGGCGCGATCCAACCACGCTACAAAGAGGTACTTTGTGAAGGTACCGAGTTATTGAACCTAGTAGTTAACGGCACTTTGTTGTGCCAAGCCCAGAGGGTTCCTCTGGGCATATGTGGAGCAAATGTGGTGCTATAACAGCGCCAGCAACAGCGCATTCGCCTTGTGCTGTTTCGGTGCAGCCGCCATGTGACTGGAACGAACGCTGCATGGCGGCAGATAGGCTGCTCTCTGGTGAGGCTCCCTCGGGCAATGGGGTTGAATTGAGCAGCAGATTAACCAATGCATTGCCCCACGGGCACTGCAGTGGATTCAGTTTCGGCGGTGTCTGGGGTGGAGAAGAACGGGCTTGGCCAGGGGGCGCAGCCCGTGGGGGGGCTGGAGGCGGAAACGACTGTTGCTTCTTACGTAACTACCTTGTATGCAGAAGTTCGCCTTGTGTGTGTTCTGTGCACCAATTCCGCGAATAACTATGAAATGGACGGAGATTGGCTGTTGAGACTGGCTGCGCAACTGTGGCTGATCCTTGTATCTGGTTTGACTGTGTTTAAGTTCAGTTACTATTTGTGGCTGCTTGTTTTCGCGCCTTTTGCTCGCTGACCACCACGAAAGTATCACCGACGAGCAATGTGCAGTGCGGACTGGAATTCTGAAAGGGAACACAAAGGATGTGAAAAGAAAGAAAGGAAAGAAAAAGGAAGCTGCTCTTTTAAAAGGGAAAGCCATGCTGCGGGCGAACTTGGCCGGGATTATTATGGACACGAGATTGTACACAGGGAGCCGAGTGCAGTCAACACAGGCTACATGAGACCCCTTGGTCCCTGTTAAATTGTCCCCAAGCTTAACCTTTGCGTCTCTCACTTGAGACGCAACCTTTGTCTTGCGAGACAGCAAGATTGTTGAATCAACCTCAAATCTTGGAATTCGAACGTGTGGCCGTCAATTTGTTCCGCCATTCCAATAAATTCAGTCATTTTTTGTCCTTCCACTCGACTTCCTTATTCACTTTCCGGATGCGCACCCAAACCAAATTGTCAAAACACTGAGCGCTGTTGACTTCAGCGGCACCTTTCAAAGCTGCGCCAGCACCTCAACCCAGACCGCACAAGTGCTTTTCCACTCGTTTGGGAGTTGTGCATCTCGACATGCATCCTGCCATTTCGAGAATCCGGCGGGCACCCTGGTCGATGCTGTGGCGACTACATAATCTCTCATCGCTACAAGTCTGGACCCCTCCTCCCCCAGCGCCAGATTGACGCTAAACAGACCAAATCGACTCAGTCTAGTCCCTTACTGCACAGTACAGCCAACAATACCGTGACGAGAGTTCACCCCACCATTCGCCGCAGGGTCAAAAACACTCACAGGCTCAACGCCCCCAGGCTGGGCTGGCCACCAAGTCCGCGGCGGCTGCACAGGCGTTGCGCTATTCATCGGGGCAGCTGCGTGATTCGTTGAGGCGCCATCGCAGGTGACGACCTCGCGTATGCGCTGAGCAAATACCCAAAAGCCGTGTGCATCGGGGCATAATCCCGATCTGTGTTGGATTGTTGTGACGGAATCCCGAATGCTTGCGCGGGACCTCATCGAACGTGGCGATGCTGGCCCCTGCGCTGGGGGAGTGATTCACCCGATGGCATCTGTGCTCTTGGCCAAGGTACTGCCCCGGCACCTGCCAGGCTGGCGAGTGGGAAGGTAGAAAGGCTTGTGGCGTGCATGAGGAGTTGGCTCGCGCTGTGCGGTGCGATGCCATTGAGCATGAAATCGACGCTGTGCATTTCGCCCAAAAGGGACGTCCTTGGCGCATTAACCCGCCTGTTGCAACGAACATAAGTGGCGCCCCACTATGAAATTGAGCACAATGCTTGGCTCACATGCCTTGTAAGTACTTTGACCGAGGAGTGCTGTGTCTTACTATTATCCTTTTTCCTTTCCGTGAGCACGCAATAATTCAGTGCCTTTCAGTTTGCTGGGCCATTGTGCCTGGTGGTCTTGATGCAGTTCCAGGTGCTGAGAAATGGTGCTTGTCGTTAGTGCGCCCCCTTTCTAGCTTTGCCCCCTTGTGGATGCCTGGGAACTCCCCTCTTCTGCAGTCACACAGAAAAACACACTTACTCCATCTCAATCTGCTGTGACGATCCGCAGTTGATCCTCAGTCCACCCCCCTTTGCATCCAGTGCGCCCTGCTCAGGGTGCAGTTGAATGGATGATGAGGGAATTTGCCTTTCCCGCATTCCACTCTGTCCCAATAGGGTCCATCCCTGACGCAACAAGCATTGATCCTGGCCCTTGTGCGTGGTCTGTGTCCCTTCTGGATACCAGATCGCTATCTGCGAATCCCCCCAAGAACTGAGTTTGTGTCTTTGTGGCTGCAACTGTGTGGTCTGCAGATTCACCCACACAGAAGGAGCTTCGTTTTGGAGGTGGTTCCTGGCCCACACCCCTCTGCCAGATGGGCTGAGATTGGGACCTCATGCAGCAGGTTGGTCACGTGATGATCTGATCTATATATTTTTGCCACAACAGGGCAGGCGCACATTTGCTTTACTTCGAATCTGAAGTGTTGCAGCACATCTGAGAGGCAAATGTCCCTCCAGTCCTGGCAGAAGAAATGGGGGTATTGTGCCATTTGACACTAAAGTGCAGGGCGATGTAAACCTCAAGAATTTTGTGTGAAACAATTATTGCCAAGACCAAGCGCACATTGTTGCACAGGCTGGGGCTGCAGGGAGTTGCTTGGAAGTGGCTGGCAGGCCTGGATGAATGTGGGTCGGAAAACTTGCCCATTTATTCCTTAACTAAACAACATTATCCGGATCCCAGTTGCCATTCCAGCCAGAGTCAACGTTTCACGATCGGCTTTGATAAGTTGAAAGACAGGTGATGCGTATGTCCCAAAGAATGTTTTGGCTTGTGTGGTACAGAGTTTCTTGCCAGCATGTGTGTTTTGCGCATGCCTGCATTAGCCCTCTTGCCTTGGACAGCAGTCTGCTGCAGAGTATTGCACAAGATCTTGTCCCTGCTGATGAGCATCAGCAAACAGTGTGCACAGCAATTTTGTTTCCCTTTGTTTAAAGTACTTCCTCCGTCCCATATTAATTGTCCTCTATTTGAAATATAAAATTTGTTACAAAGGTACAAAACAAGGTCAGAGTCAGAAATGTTGGGTCCCAACATCCCTTAACATCCAATTTTTGAGGAGAAAAATTCAGTCCCACCCCTTGAAGGGCACCCTCGAAATTGCCCATGGATTTAAAAGAAATTAGGCATCCTGATTCTGCTTCTGCTTGAGATCCCCACGGTTCTGGGACACTCCCGTCCCGGGCAGCCAAGGGGATGGCTTCGCCACTGCCGCGGTGAAGGGGGACATCCCTTGCATGGAATAGTGCTGGCCAAACATGGCCGACGGTGTTTGGATCGTCATTGCAGAAGGCCATCGTCACAATGTCGACGATGCCAGAATTCGCTGAAACCCAAGATCCGCGATGCAAAGACCTGCCACCAACGGAATAGGCCAAGATCCAGCGCACTTAAGCCTGGGCCCTGTGCGCTCTGCCACTCCAAGGTATTTGTGTGGCTCTGTGTGGGCATCTTGCCCCGATTTATCCTTAAATCAAGGCCTTCGCGGGCAGCTTGGCCCACGATTCATGAGTGGCACCAACACCAACCTCTTTTGTGCGGTCTACAATCCATCACCACCGCTAGTCTACATTCAAGAAAGAGACACGGCATTAGCCATCTAACGATTCTGTTTGTGCCTAGCCGTTTCAAATTCCACAACAAAACCAGTTTTGCCAATCTCATGTCGACAGCAATTCCCACAATCGGCCACCGCTGAATGCGGTGCTAGACTTCACCTTCTCTGTCACCTTGTCAGGGGGTTTCGGAGTCACCCTCTGTTGTCTTAATGGCGCCAATAGAAGACGAAAAAGTCTTGGCCCCGAAAATTTGGGGCCGGAAGGTATCTCCGGTCCACAGGCCGGCACTGAATTTCAGCTCTAAGCTACGGAGAGCTGCACGATCAGGGCCTTCAGAATGCATGTGCTATCACTGCACTTCCTTACAAGCACCACACCAATCTTCTATCCAAATGGCGTGGATAGACTAGTTTTGCACTAGCGGCTCTGTTTCGCCACCGCGAATGCATGCTCCTCAAAACAGCCAAAACGGCGGCTTTTGTAGAATCGTTGAAAAACTGGTGGGTTTCTGGCTATAGGACCCTTGCTACAAAGTACTGCTAAATGATGAACACTTGACAGATTGACTTCAAATATTGACCAAATACTAAAACGTAGAACAACTGTGGACAAAATTTCATTGAAAAGGTATAACTCTGATGGAGAAATGATGCGTCAAAGTCGTAGAAGACATTTAATATGGGATGGAGGAAGTAAATGACAGAAGAAATAGGAATCCAGGTGCTGGTCCCCCAAGCGAGCGCAGGAGATGTGCACATTGCCCTATTTTCTAAATGCATGTGCTGCTGTTTCTGACATGAACTGCCCCATGCCATGGCCAGGGGCCACATGCAGACTGGGCCCAGCTGCCCTTTGGAGTGCTGGACACTGTGAAGGAAGTGCTGGAAGGCAGCAAAGGGCAGAGCACCTCGCTGACAGCGCGTACAAGGCTTGTGAATCGGCACTGGAGCCGATGGGCGACCCAGACACTTGCCGTTCTGTGCCCCTCAGCAGAAATGGGTGTGCTGGGCACTTTCACAGGAGTGCGGAAGCTGTCTTTGGAGAACTACAAAGATCGCATTCGAGAAGGATCGTTGTCGGGTTTGAGCGACCTGCCATGTCTGGTGGAGTTGGATCTGTCATACAGCAGAGTAATGGATGCCAATTTGCGAGATGTTGGTGAGCTGGACTCGCTCAAGAATCTGTGCTTGGCTGGATGCCGGTTGATAACAAATGCAGGCCTGGCACACGTGGGAAAGCTGTCAGCCCTTGTGTGCCTAAATCTGGCAATGTGCCACAGGATTACCGATGCTGGGTTGGTTCATGTGGGAAAGTTGACAGCGCTAGAAACTATTAGCTTGGCTGGTTGTGACCTGTCCTCTGATGTTGGCCTGGGTCATTTCCACAGTCTAACACGCCTCACTAGCTTGACTATGAGTGGGTGTGGTGTAAGTGATGGTGGCCTTGAGCACGTGGGGCAGTTTCTTGCACTCAATGTTCTCGATTTGGCTTCTTGTGATTTGATAACAGATGCTGGCATTCAGCATTTGGCAAGATTGGAACGATTGGTGACTCTCAATTTGGGTCTCCGTGGTCAGGTCACAGACAGAGGCTTAAAGTGCCTGGTTGGTTTGGTGGAGCTAGCCAGTGTAACTCTGAACCGTGGAGCTACTGACAAGAGCTTGGAAACTCTGGCGTCACTAACGTCGATCACCAAGCTGAATTTGGCAGATTGTATAAGGATCACAGATATGGGCTTGAGGCACATGACAACAAACAAGCTACTTGTAAACGTCGACCTGGGTCAATGTAGGATCACTGACAAGGTGCTCCAAGACTTGGAAATGGCAACGAACCTCACAAGCCTTCGATTTACAGCCCACAAAATATCAGAAAAGGGTTGGGAACACATTGGCATGATGGAGAAACTAAAAGCTCTGGAAGTTGGATATTATCAAGGTTGCACAGATGATGGCCTGAAGCGTGTGCAGAAGTGGTCATCACTCATGGACCTGCGCCTCAGTTGTTGTTTAAATCTGACAGATGAGGGCATCAAGCATGTGGCAAGGTCTGCAATGCTCACCCGCCTAGAGCTGTTTGGTTGTGAGATGATCACTGATGAGGCGCTGAAGAGCATTGGAAAGCAAGTGTCCCTCAAGTCTCTGTTGTTATCTTTCTGTGCACAGGTCACAGATGTGGGCTTGGAAGGCCTTGAGAGGTTGCCTTCCCTTGTGGATTTGAAACTGAGGGGTCACCGGCTGACCATGAAAAGGGCAGCGTCTGTGGGGAAGCTGAGTACACTCACCCACTTGGAAGTGTCGAGCTCGCAAGGCCCGCTCACAGATGAAGTATTGAAGAATATAGGCAACCTGGTGGGGCTGGAGAGTTTGCGCTTGAGCGGGTGCCAGCAATTGACAAATGATGGCCTCAGAGCTTTGGAGGGGCTGACGGCCCTCAAGGAATTGCACCTGTGTTCTTGTGATCAGGTGACAAACGCGGGCTTGATGCAGGTTGGAAAATTGGCTAGACTGAAGAAATTGGTGATATGTTGTCCACACTTGAGCGACGAGGGCCTTATTCATTTAGAGTCACTGTGGGCTCTGTCCGAACTGGAAGTTGCCAGTTGCTGCCTCGTTACGAATCAGGGCCTGGGACGTTTCAGGGATGCGGGTGTGAAATGGCGCACGCATTGTTGAATGTATCAATGTATCGAACCTGACCAGTAGCGACTTTGCTATCGCCATTCGCATAATGTAATGTGGCGATTTTCTTTCTCATCCTACTGGTGCCAATGATCGCCTTGTTGGCAGTGTTAAGCCCTTTGCCTGCCTTGGCCTTGACAGGACCAAGTTGTGCTTTGCATTCTGTTGTGAGATGTAATGCACCATGCCCAGCATCACCCACAAAAACGACGGCATGGTCATCGGAGTTAACACAAATAAAAGCCAAAATCTAGGGATCGGTCGTTGATGACCATTGCGTCCTGCAGGACTTACGTATTTTCTCCTTCAGTACGTGCCCTCACCTGTCATCTCAACCACTACGGTATACGGCAAAATGAGTCGCCGCACCCTATCAAAACCCGGTCAAACACACCAAGGTAACGCCCAAGTCACCCTGACCGGTGCTCCACTTTTGCAGCTTACCAGTAAAAACACCAAGTGTTTGCAGCCAAGTCACCCCCAAGTCGCGACAAAGATGACAAGGCCCCCAACCAAGTGCTGGTGGCGCCACGTCCAGCATGGCAGAGTGATTGACGCCGCCACTCCTCGCATCCTGCAATCACTCTGTTTTGTACGTTCCCCTTCACTGTCATCATCATCATCATCATCATCATCATCATCATCATCATCATCATCATTTTTTACAGAACAAGTCAACACCGCCTTCACTGTCAACACCCCCGGCGCCCCATCATGAGTGGCACCCGCCGCGAGCATCAACGCTCACCGAATTCCAGCACTCAATCCCACGGATTCCGAGTGAGGATCACACACATCACAAAGCGACCCTGAGAGACCGAACCACGAGTCAGCGTGGGACTTGTGGTCATTTGCCGTATCATCGCCTCCACATGCCCACCGTCGCACAGACGGGAATGTATTACATACCCCCAAGACTTCAGTGTTCGTCCTTTCCCCTACTGGAGCGGACAAAGCCATTTCTGCCTTACCGGTCTCCTTCAACCCCCCCCCCCGTGTTCCTTACACGACAATACAGTACATTCACACAGTTTGGTGTCCATCATTTTACTAAACAAGACCCGATTGGCGACCCACTTGAACGTGCCCTCGCTTCGCACAGTACTTAATGCCACTCTGATGGTGACTCAATCCAGAGTCAGCTCCCCTTTCCTCGTACTCAGCTCCCTCTCCATCCCACAGCTAACAGAACTCACTCTATTCGGGTGGGCTGGGCGGGTGCGAAACAAGATAAAGGGGGGCGCCAAGGGTTGCGCCTAAAATAGCCACTCCCACTTGCTGCCAAACTCCCCGCCAAACCCAAGGGCCAGCTTGACCGGTCCCCTTGGCTACGCCCCAGGTACAAGGCTCAACCCCACTGCCCCTTGGATCCACCGGGCAGAACTGACCCTGAGTACAGGGTTGACAGAAACCGGCCTAGTGACGGCCCCCAAACTGGCCAAAGACGCGGACGGCCCAGACTGGCCGATCCACGCCCACCCATCGTCATCCTAGGCAGAAATTAATAAACCGGATAGTTAATTATATATTTGTACCTCTACTGGCACACGACACGCCATGGCCGTACCCAAAGACCTTCATTGTGTTTTTCTCTCACATGCCACTGGAGTTAACTCCCCTGTCTCACTGCTGCTCCCCATCACATTCCAACCTTACGCCACATCAGTTTACCATGCACCCGCACCCTATCACCTTGTGACCATGCTCAAACGCGTCCTTTGTACTGCCGCCCATCAAACTGGCTCCCAATGCCCTCCTTACATGGGATTAACTATCTTGTTAAGGGGTTTCCGCCCAGGGCGACGAGGGGCGGGCGCGCTGGCCCACTTGGGCCAGCACTGCTTAAAGTACGATGGTTTTGGCGGCCCCTTGGGGTTTCTGTCCCTCTGTACCTTGGGTTAGTGGCTGGCTCGTCGCGTTCAAGGAGGGCCAGTGGTTTTTGGCGCCCTTGGGAGCGGCGGGTTTTGGCGGGCGCGAGCAGGGAGGCTACTTAGGCTCACCCCTCGGTCCCCACCTTATCTTGTTTCGCTTCGCGCCAACCCTTTGGCACAACCCGGACCCACCAAGTGGGTCTCGACCTCCGGCTCTTTGCCGAGTTCTTGCCTATGAACCCGTCCCCTGCGGAGCAGTGGTGCCGGGACCAAGCTCGCCGGTTCAACAACCATATTCCGACCTCCGCTATCGAAGCCTGCTGGTTGCCCGACCCGGCGCTCCTCCCCCAGTCCGTCAACAACCCGGTATCCCGACCGGTGGGCGCCCGTTCGCCGTACTGGTTCAACGTCCGCGACACCGCCGAGGGGAGCGCGGTCGCCACCTCTTTGGGCGCCCACTCCGGGTACTTCCAGGAGTACGCGGGCTGGGCGCCTCTGGTCTCCTGGCTGTTCGACACGACCGCGGCCTTTGTGGAGGTGGCCGCCCATCCAGATCTACCGGCGTCCGTACGGGAATTCCTCCTCCCCTACCTTTGCTCGTACGTGGAGGTCACCGAGGCTCTCCACGACCAGCTCTCCTTGCAGCGCATCCACGCCAAGCACAAGGGATCGGGCCTAGAGTAGAGGTGGCCACCCGGATCCGTTAATAGCGGACAGAGGTTAATTTCCGTTAATTTTCCGTTAATTAACAGAAAATAACGAAAAAAGACAAAAATTAACCAAAAATTAACGGATTTTTGGATTGTTTTTGGGATTTTTGGGTTTTATTCATACTTATAGTTTATGGAATTCGCTATTAGATAGTATGTTTGTATTTTATTTTAACCTATGCATACTAGATTTTCAACTAGCCGCAGTTGTTGTGATTTTGGGTTTTTTTTTTTTTTTGATTTTTTTCGTTTTTTCTGAATTTTTCTCCCTTTTTCTTTAACGGAATTTAACGGACAGCTGATGAAAATTAACGAACCGGACTTAACGGACCGGATGGCATCTTTGAGTGGCCACCTCTAGCCTGGAGGGATCGTGGCGGGCTATTCAGGCGGAGATCCGCCTCGCCGACCGCGGACTGCGCTTCGGCACTGCTCGCGTCGACGGGACCATCGAGCGCATGTGCAAAGAGCTTTTGACGCAAGAATTAAAGCAAGCCACCAAGACCGCGGCTGCCAAGAAGTCTACCTCCCCCCCGTCGACCTCGGCCCCCTCGACCGGCCCCAAGGCCCACAAGGGATCTCGCCCTCCGGGCCCCTCCCCCAAGCCGGCTCAGTGAAGGACTTCCCATACAATCGAGTCCGCGGACGCCTTCCGGCGTGGCGTCACATCGGCGCCCCCTCCCGCATCCTCGAATGGATCCATTCAGGGACTCCGCTCATGTGGGGCCCGCGTGGACTGCCGGCGCCTTTCGACGAGGGCTCCTACCCGCTCCGCTCCCCGGAGGAATGGACGGCCTGGCAATCTCTCCGCGCGGACTATCTCTCTTCGGGCGCGATCACCAAGGTGGAGCCGGGCCCCACGTTGTGCATCTCTCGGGCCTTCCTGGTGGAGAAAGGGCGGGAGGATGGCGTCATGAAGTACCATCTTTGTATCGATCTGCGACGGGTCAACCGTCACCTTCGCAAGGTGGGCCTTCGTTACGAGAAATTACATGACTTCGGTCACTTATTTTGCCGGGGTGACTCATTGGTGGGATTTGACATCAAAGATGCTTATCATCATCTCCGTGTGTGTCGATCGGAGGAATGTTTCCTCCAATTTCGAATGGGAGACGAAGTTTTCGCTTGTAGAGCTCTCCCTTTTGGCCTCTCTTTGGCCCCTTCTTTTTCACCCACTTCATGCTTGTTGTGGGGCGTTTCTTAAGGTCCCCAAGCAGTTGCCCTAAGGCAGCTCGCCATTTCCGCTTTGGGTGCTTAGCGGGGGATGACTCAATAGCTACATACTTTCGCGTGTACACTAGTGAACCGCCAGCCATTCTGTTGGCGTATCTTGATGATTTTTTGGCGGCCATGCATGATGCCGCTCGTTTGACACGGTGGTCCAAGTTGGTTCGGGGTGTGTTTGCCTCACTGGGCATCCAATTCAAGGAGCGGAAATGTCAATGGACCCCCGTTATGCGCAAGAAGCATTTTGGGGTGATTGTGGACATGGCCCATGGCCGTTTTGAGGTTCCCCCGGAGAAGGCCGCGTTGATCGCCAATCAAGCCCGCATTTTGCGATCCGCCCGCCGGGTTGTGGCCAGGGATTTGGCCCGTTTCTGCGGCCTTGCCATTTCCCTTTATTTGGGGTTTCCTTTGGCCCGTTTTTTCTCGCAAAGTCTCTATGCGGTGCTGCGTTCCAAGCGGAGCTGGCGGGATCACCTGATCCTCTCCCCCCAAGCCCGGCTGGACTTGGAGGCGTGGTTCAACATCCGCCGCTGCGAAGGCCGTCCACTAAACCCCGACGCGATCCCCTTCGCCGGCACCCTGGCAACGGACGCCAGTCTGACTGGTTGGGGGGCCACCTTCGCTCCTCCGGGGAGGTCCCGCCCCCTCCTCGCAAGGGGGTTTTGGGACCGTTCCTTAACGCACATCAATGTGCGTGAGATGCAGGCGGTGGAGCGAGCCATTCTCAGCTTTTTTCCGGCTGCTTCCCATGGCCTTCCTTCAAGGCTCAAGCTGCTGGTCGACAACCAGGTGGTCATGTACTGCCTGCGCAGCATGACTACCCATTCCAAGCAGCTCCTCACCCCCCTGCAACAGCTGCACCGAGTCTGTATGGCACGCCACCTCCTACTCGACCCGAACTACATTCGGTCGGCGGACAACGTCATACCAGACAGGCTGTTCTGGGTGCGGGTGGTGGACGACTACCAGCTGCACCCGGCCATTTTCCGCCGGCTGACTCAGCGATTCGGTCGCCGGACGTGCGACCGCTTTGCTTCCGCGGCGAATTCCCTCTGCCCATGGTACAACAGCCTGCACGCGGACGTGGGGAGCGCGGGGACAGACGCTTTCCTCCAGGATTGGACAGGGGATACCAACTGGTGCAACCCGCCATGGTGCCTCCTCCCCCAGCTCGTCTCCTTCCTCGCCGCCCGGCCCGCGGTCGAGGCCGTCGTCGTCGCGCCGGATTGGCCGAGCGTGCTTTGGTTCCCGCCTCTCCGGACTCTTGCGGCGGACGAGCTTCTGATTCCCCGCCATCCGGGGATATTTCGCCTCGGGGATCCGAGTCTTCCGGTGGCCCTTCCTCCGCCGAAGTGGAACCTCCGGGCGTTCCACATCCGCCCTCGGACGGCTCCCTAGAGGAGGCGCCCAGCTCCTCCGCCGGGGGGCCCGACCTTCCTCCGGATGACCCGTTGCCTGTGGAGCCTATGCCGCTAGATCATCCCCTCTACGGGGTGG
This sequence comes from Ostreobium quekettii, assembly GCA_905146915.1. Taxonomy (NCBI): domain Eukaryota; kingdom Viridiplantae; phylum Chlorophyta; class Ulvophyceae; order Bryopsidales; family Ostreobiaceae; genus Ostreobium; species Ostreobium quekettii. The sequence goes on from CAJHUC010002060.1 coordinate 36,130, forward strand.
ATGTCGACGGCCTACTGCAATCGGACTGCGCATGGATGCAATCTCAGTTTTTGTCTTTCTACACGGAGTCGACGAGGCGATCCATGCAGGCCAAGTTCGCCAAGTTCCAGGCGTTCTGCGCCTCCGTGGACCTCCAAGCCCTCCCTGCCCGTCCGGCCATGATCTACCGCTACATCAAGTTCTTGCGGGAGGAGGGCCGGGTGGGCGTCCGCAGCCTCCCGCAGTACCTGGCCGCCATTTCGATGGTGCACCAGGTCGCCGGCCATCTGCAGTTCTCGGCTTTCGACCGGGTGACCCGCTTGCTCACCCGGTCTTGGCGTCGTCAGTGCCCGGAGCCTGCGGCCTCTCATGCGCCGGTGCCGGCGTCCTTAATGCTCCACGTGCTGGAGCGGGGACTGCACACCGAGGACCTCTTCATGCTGCGGGCGCCCGTTTCCGCCCTTCTCGACTTCGTTTTCTTCAACCGCGCCCAAAGCGGTCATTTCATTTTGTTGGGCGACGTGCGGGTGACCGATGGCGTCGTGATCTTCCGGGAGCGCAAGACCAAACTCAAGCCGGATTCGGACCCGGCCGTCTGCCTCCGTTCCTGGCCGTCGCAGGGCATCCCCGAGATCGTCGATTTAATCCTTCGTTGGGGCGCCTTTCGGGATCGCGCCTGGGCGGAGGCCAATGGGACGCCGACGCATTTCTTCACTCTCCCGGGCGAGCGCGACCCGTCCGCCCGCACGGTTTCCTCCTGGTTTTGGGACTTCCTGGCCTCCTCGCCCGATCTGCACCCGGGCGCATTCGATCACCACGGTCTACGCGCGGGTGGGGCGTCGGCCTGCTTCGCCTTGGAGGTGCCCGAGCAGCGTATCCGCCACTGGGGCGACTGGCGGGGCGCTGCCCTTTGGCGGTACATCGATGTGTATCGCATCCCATCAGAGTGGGACTATCGCTTGTTCGGGTGGATGATGATTACCGCCCGGGATTTGCATGACAGGTATGGCCACATCTTCTGCTCTGGAGGAGCGCAGTGTGTTTGAGGGTGACTGGGCACACAAAGTTGTGGGTACCTTGGGTTGTATTGGGACAAACAGTGTCGTGTAATGTATTGGTCCAGTGTGTGTGTGGACGTGGGTGGGACAAGGAGCCCGGCCCGGCGGAAATGGGATTAACTATCTTGTTAAGGGGTTTCCGCCTAGGGCGACGAGGGGCGGGCGCGCTGGCCCACTTGGGCCAGCGCTGCTTAAAGTACGATGGTTTTGGCGGCCCCTTGGGGTTTCTGTCCCCTTGTACCTTGGGTCAGTGGCTGGCTCGTCGCGTTCAAGGAGGGCCAGTGGTTTTTGGCGCCCTTGGGAGCGGCGGGTTTTGGCGGGCGTGAGCAGGGAGGCTACTTAAGCTCACCCCTCGGTCCCCACCTTATCTTGTTTCGCTTCCCACCCGGCCCCCCCTATTAGGGTGATTTTCGGTTGAGATGGGCAAGTGTGGGAGTTAGGGACATTGGAACGGGAGTGGTGGGTCTGACTCAAGGGTTAAGTCTTGTATGGGACTGGCTTAACTACTAGCGAAGCGATTGGGCACACAAAGTTGTGGGTACCTCGGGTTGTATTGGGTCAAACAGTATCGTGTAATATATTGGTCCAGTGTGTGTGTGGACTTGGGTGGGACAAGGAGCCCGGCCCGGCGGAAATGATGCAACCCCATCAACTCTCACTCACCGGCTCTGCCATCACAATGGCGCAGCACTGTGGCGCATCCCCCTGTACTTCACACTTTATCACACTGCACCCCGCAGCTTGCCCCCGGTTGCACCTTCCTCATAATGGCCACAAGATGAAGAAGATGTTTGAAGATTGAAGCAGGGAATTGTTGTAGAGATGGACTGGTCACATCAAGATGTAAAGACGGTCGTTTACAGCATTTGCAATGGTAGTACTCCACGCGCTTGACCAACAAAGCTAGCAACGTGTTTTTCGCAGTACTCCCATGCATAGGCTGCGTTCTTGATCTATTAAAGGGCAGCAGTACACTTCCCACCGTACTCGCAAGTACTTAGTGGTGGTTAGTGTGAAACTGGGCAGAAAACTGCTGCCCTCGGAACACACGAGATGCTAACCCAAGGAAGGCTTCATTCACATGCTCTATGTACCGGTATTAATCAGTCATACACATCAGGCCATGCCAGCCCTTGACCAACTTTCCACCTGTAATAAAGACCACAGAAATATGGTTTTACTACAGTTTTAAGCATATACATGCAAACTGCTCAACTTCCACACCATAAATCTGCCGGTGCAAGCAAATCAGACCGGGATGGACCAATATGACACCCACGCACTCCAACCCCGCAATCAGCAACATTCCAAGGCCTTTCTCGCCATAGAAAAGTACAGCATTCTTTCATGTAAGCACCTACTACACAATTTCTATGCGCACTTAACTAAATGCAGCCCAACTTACAAACACTTATGGCAATACATAACATACATGCAGCACCGTATTTACCCTATATTAGTAGGCGTGTATTGGACCCCAAAAATGGGCAGGGGATACTAAGTTAGTATTACTAACAGTGGGTCATGTATACTAACGCGGTTTGGACCTCTGTTCCCAAGGAGTATACAAAGAAAACCTTTGACCAATAGGCCGTGAAATGCCCAGAAATGAGCGAAAATGATAACTCTGTTACTAAATGTTGTCAGCCTCTTCGCGGGAGTTGGGCCGGGTGGTTGCGCTTGGGACTACACCTGGTGGGGGCGACTGGCGATTGGGGCCAGCAGGGGTTTGCTGAAATGTTGGAGGCGCGTTTGTCTCTGCAATACAAAGAATGAGGACCACCATGGGTCTCGACTCGCCGGGGCGCCATGTCACAACAATAGGCTTCACACACGGCGTTTTGCCAGGCTGATGGCGGTTGGGATGGCTGATGGGATCTTTGATTGGGTTTGTGACCTGGTAGCCAATGGGATGTGCAAATTGGGGATGGTTCCGGCCCTCGTAGCATTTTGCACGTAGTTTTGTAGTGCGGTGTCTCACAACGGCGGCTGCCCTGACCAGCACCTTTGCATACTCATTCTTGGTGCTGGGGCTTGGGGCTAGACGTGGCCGCTCAGCTTTTTTTCTGTTATTTTCTGTCCTTTTTTTTTTAAAGACAAAAAATCCGTCCGTCACTTTTCTGTTGTTTTGCCGGGGCCAGTTTTCTGTTGCCGTTCATGCCACGTCAGCTTCCAGTTTTTTGGCTCTGGAGCTGTCCGTCAAGGGGGTGTTTGCAGCCACCAATTTCTGTAAAGATGTTTTTTTTTCTGTTGCCTTTCCTGGCATTCCGTTGCCATCCGTCATGGACTTTGAGATTCTGGAAGCTTGTCGCGAATAGAGGCGTATCGAATCGCTGCCAGTACTTGGCTGGAGGCAGCACACACACAGAACACATTATCACGGCGTACTATAAATCATAAGTGCTGGCCCTTCCCAGCAGCGATCGTTGCCGGTACTTGGCTGGAGGCAGCACACACACAGAACACATCATCCCAGCATACTATAAATCATAAGTGCGGGCCCTTCC